>CM060468.1:26298757-26541257 GCA_030544235.1 Lepturacanthus savala
CGGATCCACCGGGAACACGCTGTCCTGTACCTTGTGTCACGAGCGGCTGGAGGACACACACTTTGTTCAGTGTCCGTCGGTGCCAGGCCACAGGTTATTACGTCTCTTTACTGTTTTAATATCATTTTAAGTAATGCAAAATGTATAATTGTCACATTAACTGGAACTTTAATTCATTAATTGATGTGTGCTGTGACCTCTGGACCAGGTCACCCTGGATCTCAATGGGTTTATTACCTGGTTAAATAAAAAAAAAATGTATAGACTAAATATGATTTATTATGAAAATTTCTAACTAAAACGTGTGTCCAACCCAAGGCCCGGGGGCCAAATCTGGTCCGCCACCTCATTTTCTGTGGCCCCTCAAGAGCTTCACAGACTTGTGATTTATTGAGAGATGGAAAGTGATTAAATGTTTGAACTTAACAGAGACACACTGGTCACGTTGTCTTTGTACGACTTCATTAACTCCAAAATCTTTTCTCAATTGGCCACGAAGGTTGTTTAAAACAGGAAAGTTTCTGTTTCTGTCACATCTGTCATTACTTTCTTGTACTTTCTATTCTTTAACATTTAGCATAGCAACACAAAACCATAGATTCCAATCTTTGAAAAATCCATTAAATAAATCAAATAGTTAATAGTGGTTATCAGCATATTCTTGTATGAGTCTCTAGATATCTGTGATGATTTTACATGTTTTGCTGAAGCATTTTAATAATTAGACGCTAACAACAATATAACATTATTTCTGCATCAGCATATTTTTAAATTCTGTTTAAAAAACTTTACAAATTGTCACCAGCACTATTATGTGTGGAGAGGCAGTTATCTAATATAATAACAAGTAATAATAATACTAATCTAATTATATATATATATATATATATATATATATATATATATATATATATATATATATATATATATATCCCTTTGAGGGAAACCAGAAGACTGATGAGACCCGGGATGAAATTGAGTTAAACTAAAACAACTATTAGTCTCTTCTAATTCCACCACCTGCAGGTTCTGCTTCCCCTGTACCAGAGTCTACATCCAGAGCCGGCGGGGGGACGGGGAGGTATACTGCCCCAGCGGGGAGCGCTGTCCGCTGGATAACTCCTCCAACAGCCCCCCCTGGGCCTTCATGCAGGGAGAGGTCTCCACCATCCTGGGCACTGCCGCCGTGGCCGGAGCAGGAGCTGCATCGGCCGCTGTGTCTGGAGCCGGGCCAGCGTCCGGGGGGGCCGGGACCGGAACCACCGCCGGAGGCGGGAGTGGAGACGTCACTGTCAAGAAAGAGAGGGAGACGTGATGCTGAGTTCCACAGAAACCAGAACCCAACACACAACAACAGGTCCACAGACGTCAGACACAGGAAACATCACAGCAGCTGGTAGCTGGTCAGGGTCAAAGCAAAATCATGTTAATGTGAACCGTAGAGACTGATAATGAATAAAAAGAGACCATTTTCACATCAGATCAGACCTATGCCTCCACAGGCTCAGGATTTTTGCTTTAATTCTTGGAAACATTTCTCAATGAGGAATTCTGCAACCAAATTTGTCATATCATGATATTAACTTTCCTCTTTGGTCTAAGCAACCAAATAGGGAACCAGTTTAAGTTTTAAGGTGATGTGGCCTCAGTCTGAAGTGTTGCAGAAATTTAATGTGAGGTCATTTAACAAAAGAAAACATTTTTCTTTACTCTCAAAGATAAAGACTTTAATTGCTGCCCTGCCCTCTAACACAGATATGATACATGGTGATATGTCTATTAATATTTTATCCATCATTGTTTTGCTGATTTGCTTGATTGTGATTTAAAATAGGGGGTGGGGGGTATTGTAAAATGGCAGCTTTTAATAGTTTTTTATTAAGAGCTATGTAAATACTGTCCTATATTTCAAAACACTCATGCCACAGAGAAATATGCACACAGCCCCTATTCAGAAACTGCAGTTGTCATTAATATTAATGGAAGACACAAAACAGCCTTTTCTTTTTTTGGTTCTTAAAACAACAAATATACCTGGTTAGGGATAATTCAACTTTATATAAAATCAGGAAAATGAATAAATTGGGACCTTTCAATGTTGATTTATTTTCTTCCACCACAGAGTCGTATCATATACCAGAAGGAGACGTCTGCACCGGACCACTTACAGATCCAGGAGAGAACCCACATGCAGTGAATCCACAGTTCAGAAATCCTCTGTTACACCGGTTTTACTCCACCTGATTCAATCAACACGATCAGACCTCGTCAGGTATCTAAACAAAGTCTGCCATTGCACATCCTCACTAGTTTTTTTTCCTTTTCTAAGCAAAGTTTGACTTTGCCGACATTAGGAATGAGGACATAAATCTATTTCCTCCCCAGCTCTGGAAAACAATGCAGCAAACAATAACCCAGCTACAACTTTCCCTACATGTCTGTGGCTAATGTAAACCAACATCGAGATTAAAAAGCCTCCATGATGTGCTGTTGGAAGTTAAAGAATCAGGACCAATCAACAGCTGTTTGTAAAGTTCATCCTCACCTAATTTTCATAAAAAACAAATGCTAACAGCATCTGGAAATATTGGAAGTGATGATACAATCATAAAAAAAATCTTTCACACTGCAACTCTGAGATGCACCTTAAAAATATAATTGCTAGTGTTTGTATTTCTCTATGTGGCCAGCAGCAGAATATATAATTGGCATTGGATGGAGCTGCTAATCATAGCCTGATTAGATCTAATGCATGAATGTTTGTTACAAATTTCACTTCTGAGTTGCACAGGAATAGCACAAAAACTTGCTTTGACAATTCCAACAGAAATATTGAAAAGCCAAAAGAGCAGCTGTTGCTTTTCGTCGACATTGCTGATGAAGAAGCGTTGGGTCGGCAGCTGGAGGTCAAATCTCCGACCACAGCGTTTATTTCTGAGATCAGTGAAAACATGTTGACAAAAACTGTCCGGGACAAAATGACATTTTCTCTGCCAACACTCAGTCTAAAAGACCATCACTTGTACAAATACATTTATCATTCACATGACATGAAATTGACATTCATGATGACAAAGTGTACCTTAAATTTGAAATACAAATTTATTGTTTTTATTTAGACGTTTAGTACTACAATACTGTTCCCTTTGTGGCTGAATATTTGTTGTTTTGGAGACAAACAAAATAAAACTCCAGTAAAACACCCTGAACATAAACTGACATGAGATGAGTGCAGAGTGCCAGCTGTGACATTACTGTGTGTGTTTTGTTGTCACGTCTCCGATTTAAAGTTGACCTGGACAACGTTTGCTGTGTAGAATCAAGCAGTTAATCAGCCACAGAGACTGTGTTTATTTAAATGTTGCTTTCATACAGGATCCAGCCCAGCCTACGCTTTACCCCGAATGTATATGAAAAGATATCTAGTGATAGGCCTAGGACTATATTTTATACTAGAATGTTAAATGTTATATACTGTATAGAACTATAATAGTATGTACGTGCAATCCTTAGTCCTGGTATATGCAACAGTTTTTGAAAATGTAATTTAAAACAAATTGATTAATCATTTCTTATCCTGATGTTTTGTTTGCTGTTTTGAAAGTGAGAATCCACCTAAAGCTGAAATGCTGTTTTACATTTTTACTTCTCCAAATCTACTTCTTGTACTGTGGAAGGCACATCAGGGCCTTCTATAGGTGAAAAAAAACAAAATACAAAAAGTGAAAACACATCTGATTTTCTGAGATTAAAGTATGAGTAAAATGAGTGTGTGTGATCATATCTCATCACACCAGGTTAGAGTCTTTAGTGTCTCTGGATATGTAATGGGGAAAAGATGATTGGGCTTGGAAATATGTTGATTTTGTAACTGATATCCCGTTATGAGACTAGATATTGGCTTAGATGTTGAATATATTGTTTGTTTTTTCGGGAAGAAAATGGGATTGAATTTTGATCTGATTTTGATGTTAAATGTTGAAAAGTTCAAAAAATAGTTTTTTCCATAAAAAAGTAGTTTTAAGTCGACAGTAAGAGCAAGTACAATAGTGTAACAAGAATGCAGCTGATCATTAGTATGCAGTTCCAGCTCTGCAGCATCAACAGCATCTGTCAGAGTTTCCCATCAAATACTCACTTCTACAACTGGGATGGAGAAAGAAAAATGCTTTTTTGCAAATTTTGAAGAAACCACAACAGAAAGCTCCCTGTTTAGGTTTGATATTAGATTTTAAACTTGGTTAAATTAGTGAGTATTTCACAGAAATGTATGACTATAATCTCAGAAATGCTGAATTTTATTTTCGGAATATTACACTTTTTAAAAAAAAAAATGTAACCTACAATGGCCCTTACATGCTGTCTTACAAACGTATTATATGTCACTATTTTTTTTATTTTATTTTCCTTAAATTGAACAATTTTCTGATTTCCAGAGTTAATTGGAGTTTTATTTATTTATTTTTTATTTTCGGGTGGATTCTCTCTTCATGTGCAGTATGTGCTCATCAGTGCAGAAGCACAGACGAACCAAAGGTAATTTCATGCCCAAACTGATGTTTCTGAATGTAAATGTTTTATATTTAAAAAAATATATATATTGCTGTATTTCTTGGCCAGGTTTTAACCAAGTGGTTCTCTTCATGCAACCATCACAGTTTACAGGCCTGTGTGTTTTTGACTGTACCTACAGGATTCACCTTCTACAGGACGGAAATATTCAGATAATACTCAAATACGATCAGAGATCACGGCCTCGTCCCCCCAAAAGCATCTGACGGCTGAGATGATGTTGTTTTATTGATTTACAATAAGATGAGATCATATTAGCAGGGCCAGGTCTGCTGTAAAGAAATGTCTTTGAAGAATTTCAGTTTAATATGCACTGATACATCATGCAATCCCTAGTTAAGTGCCTTTATAAAAAGTTTACCGTCTGTGTGTGGGAACCTCAGGGGAAGTAGGAGTGCAATGTGTCTTTTTTTATTGTCTCGTCAAAGATTAACCTGAATCTGTTCCCCTTCAGCCACCATCAGACGTCTTTTTGCTTTTTATCAGAAGCCTTTTGTAAAGTTTGGCCAGCCAGTTGTTGTCTGGTCTCTCCTCTCATTTCTGTCCACGTCCAGTTTCTTTTCATTCATGTGTCATTTTTAGATCTGTCGGGTTTTATTGCAGCTTCATGTTTAAAATAGAAACCATGAATAAATGGGATGGAAACTTGGCGTCATTATCCTGTTTTTTGAGTGTTTCTACTAAATGAAAACTACTATATATACATTTTGTGACTTTATTTGAACCATTCTGATTTGCTGAGTTTATTCTTTATTTAATGATGTTGCGTAACATTACCTGAAGATATCTCATCAGCATCAGCTTTTGCTCACTCCTCAGACTCTATATACCTACTGTGTATGTACTTCATACTATAAAGGTACAACTCAAATAATTAGAATATTGTAAAAAAAAAATTCAATATTTAGTGCCAATAATTTCAGAATGAGAAACTCACTGACTCACTGTACATAATGATATATTTCAAGTCATTATTTCTTCAAATTTCCGTTATTATAGTTTACAGATAATGAAAACCCAAGACTTTTCATGATATTGTAATTATTTGAGATGCACCTGTATGTATACATACTGAAGCGTCATGTGGGTATTTTAATGATCTGAGGAGTTTACGTTAGTCAAAGATGACTCATGTATTTTTTCAGAATCAATATTTCTATATTTTACTGTTTACATAAAAAAATCAATGTGGAATATAGTATTTCTGGGATTTGAACCACACAGACCATTTTACGAGGAGAAGAGAATCAAAAAACAACATTTATCATATTTATGATTGTTTTCAATCTTTTCTGAGGTCCAGGTGATTTTAAAATCTTGGCTCCACTTCGCTTTACCCTGCATGTGACACATTTAAATTAGACAAACATATCTTAACTAAATTAAGAAATTTAGTTGTAGTAGTTTCCAATGTTGACTTGATTTATAAGGAAATTTCATATACTTGCAAAAATTAGGTCATGTAGGACCTTAACCTTCAAATCCAGGATCCAACAAACCAAGGTTCAGCAGGTTCGAGCTGAAAAACGCGGCTGCAGCTCAGTGAAACCTGAAAGACTCAACTATTAATCAAATCAAGTTAACTCCTGAATTACATCTATTGTTTCTAACTTATTGGATTGAGTTATGGTTTTACTATTTGGGGAAAAAAATAAAAACTGAAAAACCAAACACCAAAGAAAATAGAGGACGAGGGAACAAGGTGCAGATGAAGCTTTTGTGTTTTGTAGCAGACAGGTGGCGCTGCTGAGCTCTGGGTGTCTGAATATGCAGAGACTGACTGGACAAGTTGATATTTCATGTTTCATCAGATGCATTATAATGATGTGTAGAGACAGCGAGCACCGGGAGCCTTTAAAATGACATTTAAACCTAAATGTGAGATTTTTAAACAGTTTCTCTCCCAACAGAAATCACCTCATTAAATACTGTTCCATTTAATGCCACTTTGTTCACATTTTCTATTTTAAAGAAGAGGAGGAGGAGGAGGAGATCTTTAATTATTCCTCCCCACCGATCTGTCGTTTCCTCCATTAGCGTCAACTCATTACAGCCATTGTTAAACCAATTATAGAGGTGTTAATGGACGGTGGATGGAGGCCCATTGGCATGAAAAACGGCCCGCAGAGAGGATGCGAGTGAGGGGGGAACATGGATCTTAGAGGAAATAAACCTGTGACATTAATCAGCTGTTTATTAAAGAGGCAGCAGGTTTGAGTCGTGATGCGTCAGATCATCCACCGACACCGGCGCGTGGAGACCTGATATAGCTGAGTAATAATAACCATACGCACGTGGTATGTTTATTATTATGAAACGTTATGAAGACACTTTAAATTCTCTATTCCTTATTCTTTCAGGGTTGTGTAGTGTAATATGAATGTGATCCTACGTCAACCCGTAAACGCTGAATGTTGGATTCTCTATGAACGCAGCATAAAAACGTTAAATTGCCACATAAAATATCACACATGAACCACACAGATATGTTGTAAGTAATGAAATGGATGGTTTATAAATGTATATATGTGTAGTTCTGAATTGATATGTAGAAGTTATTTTTTCTGACTGATTCACAGTATCTGATTCAGTTTCTGATTCCAGAGTTTGGCCTGATTTATATTGAGTTTTGGATGAGACGCGGTTGTAGAATCCATCAGAATGAATGTAAAAAGCAGCACAAACAGGATATTTGTTCCTGGAGCAGCTCAGAGTTTACTAACTTTATTATTATCATCATCATCTCTTTCAGGCTTAATTACATCATTACAGACACTGAGGTGTTAAAGCTCATTCCACGTGTTAATCGACTTGACGGAGTTTTTGCAAACAGGCGATCATCGTCTTCACAGGTGACGACCCGCGGCGCGTCTGATGGACCTTATCTCACAGCAGAAATATCGCGATGACAAGATGATGATTATTCTCGGGGATTCAGCGGTAACTATTGAGGAGAGTACAGCAATACGTGTCCTGAACACAACCAGCATATGTTGTAATAAGTTCCCCTCAGATCAATAACCTGATTGACTGGGATCTATTTCAACCAAACACTTTCTGCATATTTCTGCTGCGTCTTCCTGTTATTTCGTCTTTTCTCTGGATCTTTTCTCACAGTCTAATCCCGTCGACCTCCCGCCTGCACATCAATTACATGTCCATTGAGCGGCCGTTAGCCAGAGGCATTGACATTCACAGGCCTCCGTCTGCACCGAGGCCCGATGTGTATTCCACCACACAGGACTCCGTTCCCACTGCGTTACACCAGGATTACACTGTTTAATGGAAAAAAAGAAAACGTCCCTGAGTAGTTCTGAGACAGAAGAAGAGGATTTAAAAAAAAAAGATCTCAGGGACACAAGTTCATCACAGACGCGGTCTCACGATTTAATTTACGCACAAATTACGCACAAAAGTATGTAGGAAACAGTAGTAGACACGTGCATAACTGATCAAAATAAACAATTTAGAGCTTTATTGCAAATTGTATTAAACCTTTGTTTCACTCCTTAAATGAGACCAGATCCAGGGTCAAGTCTATCAATGCTATGCGTTTAAACAATAAATCAGCGTTTACGCACGACTTGGATTATGAATTATGGTGTTTTTCTTTGATTCACATCATGATGGTTTGATGCTGTGAGTGGCCGCAGTCTGTTTTAATTTGTCATCTGGGGTATAGGTGTGGTGCTGTGGGGGTTCAGGCTTCTGTTGTGATATATACATCACAATTATAGCCTTATCAGGTAAATATTTGACTATCAAAACCCAGATTGTAAAATACGACAAGAGAGACACGTAATATTCTAAAGATCAGCTGTTATCTAATTTTACTATCTAATTTTATTCTAATCATAATTGTAATTTAATTCTAATGACACAAATTTAATTGAACTTGTTTTTTGTTGTTGCAAAAAAAGAAAAAAAATAATCACCGATTTGTAAATTAAAGTCGCTCCTCTCAGACGCAGGTTAAAACTCATGTGTTTGATGATATAAACACGTGAGTTTTATTTCATTTCACCGTTTTATCTCCTTTAATTCTCTCTCAGCTCTGTATATTGGCCCGTTGCAGCCGCCGGGCCAATATACAGCACGCCAGGGGGCCACATCGGCCTTTTTGCGGGGCCCTTCCTGGATCCTGGACACGGTATTCAAATGTCAGGAACAGGGCGGGACCCGCCGGGACTTTATAAGAGGACGACGTCCAGGTTCCTCTACTGGATTTGCGCGCTACACCTCCGCCTGTCACACGCTGCGTCCAGAGGCCCAGACAGGACAGAAAAAAACGGGCCAGAAGTCAACATCTGCTGAGCCGAAACAAGATTAAGGTTATGAAACAATGGATGACTGACAAATAAGAAATATTGACGTTACTATTCCCAGGAGCCGCGCGTCGCGCCACTCTAGTTATTTATTTATTTTTGCACTCTAGATATTTGTTCTTGGCAAAAAAAGAAGACGACTTACTGGATTTTTTTTCCATCGAAAACCTCCTGCTTTGCTTTGCTAAGGATTTTATCTTTATTCTTTGATATATATATATATATATATATATATATATATTAAAAGCCGGTGATAGATACGTCCTTCTCCCCAGAAGACTTGTGTTGGGGATGTTGAGTTCTGTGAAGATGGAAGCCCACGATCTACCAGAGTGGAATACTTTTACCTCTTTCGAGGCCAGCGAGGTAAAGACTCACTAAGACGCACTCCCGCAATAATAATAATAATAATAATAATAATAAATATATATATATATATATATATATATATATATATATATATATATATATATATATATATATATATATATATATATATATATATATATATATATATATATAGTAATCCAGTAATCCCTCGTGTTTTATACAGCAGGATGTTTTTGCAGATTCAAGCGGAGAATCAAGTGTGAAATATGAATAAAATTCAATTTTCATTGAATTCAAACATTAACTATTAATATATTGTATGCGTATTGTTATAGGGTTTATATACTTTTATGATGAAGTTTTAAAAAAACTGCGCATCAACACGGACGTTACAAATTCTACATGCATTTTATAGGAAAGAAAATGCCCGAATTACTCAAAAGTATTTTACATCCAAATTAGATTTTACAAATATTATTAAACCGCACAAATAAAATAGAAACAGTTCATTTTGCATCTGAAGCCACTAAAACAATTACCTTCAATAGTTTTTGTTAAATTGTTGATATAATAAATGTACATTTCATTATAAATATACATGTGATAAAAATAATGTATTTTAAAAAAACAAGTATAAAAGACTTTAGCTCATCATGTCTCTCTCCTTTTGTGTCCTCGCAGTAGTTCAGGTGTAAAAGGCCTAAACGCAGCGAGACTGCGGCACTTTTCTCTCACTAATTCAATTAGAGGTAATTTCATCAGCAGCTGGATTCTCACCTCAGCTCGACCTGATCAAATTACCACGAAGACAACATTTATCAGGACGAGGATCGACATTATCTTTTATCCATTAAGTACTTTTTTTCCTTCACGCAGGAGGCTGCTGGAGATTTCACACGAAAAAACAAAGTTGGTGCGGATCACCTGAATTATTCACCTTTAACACAAATCCCCGCTTTATGTTAAATAATGAAGTTGTTTTTTCCACGGAGGCAGCGGAGGAGGCCGTCTGAGCCGAGAGGCACCGTGACGCGCTTTTTACGCATTTTCAGGTTAACATCGCGGTGTGAAATCCATGTCCTCTCCGCGCGCACTGAGAGCTTCATTGTGCATTGATAAGGAGTCACTTTTTAAAATGGAGTCAAACCGCTGCTCTCACACCCAAACACCCGTTTCTGGGAAGAAAGTCGAAGAGTTCACGTTATTCAACGCAATCATAGATGATATTATTTAATCTCCTAAAATCGACTTTTAAAGCAGATCCTGTTAAGTTGTGTGGTGAGTAACCAGATGTTCTCTCCTGTCTCCAGATGTATTCCTCCAGCAGCACCATGAACTCTGGTCTGGGCTCCATGGGAACCATCAACAGCTACATCAACCTGAACCCGGCCACGGCCGCCCCTGCCGGTATGAACATGGCGTACCCCAGTTCCAGCCTCAGCAGCTCGCCGCTGGCGTCCATGGGCTCCGGGCCCAGCCACATGTCCCTGTCCCCGGTGGCCTCGTCCCTGGGCTCCAGCCCCCTGACCCAGCTGGGCCAGGGCGGCCCCGGCTCCCTGGGCTCCCTGTCCCACTACCAGAACATGGGGCAGTCCATGAGCCAGCTGGGCTATGCCTCCACTGCTACCCTGAGCCGCGCCGGCCCCAAGGAGATCCCGCCGAAGCCGTACCGCCGCTCCCTGACCCACGCCAAGCCGCCCTACTCCTACATCTCCCTCATCACCATGGCGATCCAGCAGAGCGGCAGCAAGATGCTCACCCTGAACGAGATCTACCAGTGGATCATGGACCTGTTCCCCTACTACCGGGAGAACCAGCAGCGGTGGCAGAACTCCATCCGTCACTCGCTCTCCTTCAACGACTGCTTCGTGAAGGTCGCCCGCTCGCCGGACAAGCCGGGCAAAGGCTCATACTGGACGCTGCACCCGCAGTCGGGCAACATGTTCGAGAATGGCTGCTACCTGAGGCGCCAGAAACGCTTCAAGATTGAGGACAAGATGGCCAAGAAGGCCGGCAAGAGCCAGGAAGGTGGCTCGGGCAAAGGGGGTCATGGCGGGGACCACCTGGTGGAGGACCACAGCCCCACGGGAGGGTCAGAGGGTGCCGACTCTGCCCACTCGGACAACTCCCACCTGGGATCCTCGGACGACCAGCCGCACCCGCGGAACTCCCTGGGCTCCCTGGACTGCCCGCCGCTGTCCTCCTCACACCTCCACAGCCCGCCGGTGTCCCTGCCGCCCTCCTCCTCTTCCACGTCCTCCTCCATGCCTCCGTCCCTGTCCCTCTCCGCTGCCCCCTCCTCCTCTAACCCACTCCTCCACTCCCAGTCTCTGGTGGGCGGTGCCCACCTCCTGCCCAGCACCATGCACCAGCACATGGACCTACAGAGCGACGCCCTCAAGTCCTTGGACCCCCACTACAACTTCAACCACCCGTTCTCCATCACCAACCTCATGTCCAACGAGCAGAAGATGGACCTGAAGTCCTACCAGGACCAGGTGATGGCCTACAACAGCTACGCCGGCGGCTCCCCAGTAGGAGCCAAGCAGATCTACGACAGCCCTGGTCCCGCCTCCATGGACTCGGGCGCTTACTACCAAACTCTGTACAGCCGCTCGGTGCTCAACGCCTCCTAATATGGACACTCACCCCCCTCCGACACACACACACACACACACACACACACACACACACACACACACACACACACACACACACACCTGTCCGTAGAGCCAAGATGGAGACTTCTCTTTCTCTTCCTTTTCTAAAATGGACACCCAAGCTCTCTTTATCTTCCTCTTTTCTCTCTTTCCCTCTCTGGCTTGTGTCCAGGAGCCTTGGAAGAGACTCACATCTAAAATGGCGGCCGCATTTGAAGGACCAAAGAACCTTTTTTTTTCTTTCCTTTACCAACTCTGAGGAACACGACGGAGACCGGTTGGTTACACAGAAGAGAAAAAAAAAACTAATTCTACACTGATGAAGATATTTTGACTCATCTGTATGTACAGTAAGTGGTTACAGATGTCAGGAACACTGCATGTGGCAGAATTGGCTTTGTATAAAATGTAAATAGAGGTAATGTGGGGGGAAAGGATATTTGCATTTATTTATGAAGGGAATAAATTTTAATATATCTTGTATAGTGCTCTGTCCACCAGTTACAACCCAAATGTGAGGTGAGGTTTTTTAATCCAAAGACGGAGAGAAGGAGTTTCAGGTCACTGCTTCTGGCAGGTGTTACTGCAGCGGGAAACGGTTTTTAGACAATTTTAACGTGTTACAGCATTTCTCACATTTCTCACTTATTCGTTCGAGATCTGTCTGATCAGACATCTGTCATTGTAAATGTAGCTTTTAAAAAAGAAGATTTGTCGTTTATGGTTGATATGAAGAAGAAGAGAAGCCATTTTGTTCTTGCTGGAGCACCGAGGGGAAAGAAGGAGAACACTTTTGCAGCCAGAAAGAAAAAAGGCAAAGTAACTGTGGTAAAAAAAAAAAACAAAAAAAAAACAAAAAAAATTACAAAAAAACTAAAAAAAAAAAAAAAAAAAATGTAAAAAGTGTGTTTTTGTGTTTTTTCAATTCCCACAATCATTTCTATTTGTTACCAGGGCATTAAAACAAAATGCTTTTCCAGACTGTAACATTTTGTGCAGCAGATAGCGAAGGACAGAGGAGTTCAGTCAGTTACTAAAACAGTGGAGGGGAGGAGAGATGCACTATGGGAGGATTTACATACAGTACTTTGCACTATGGAGCTTCCACTGGCCAGGTGGGCTGATAGTGTGTGTGTGTGTGTGTGTGTGTATGTGAGTTACAACAATACTTAGGAGAGCCCCCCACACTGTCCATGGATCAGAATGTCAAAAGGTTTCAAATAACTCTTGCTGTCCAAAAAAACAAATCTGCTGATCTGATAGAAGATCAATGTATAGGCGATCGATTGAAGGATTATTCCGATAAACAGCAGAGGACGCAGAAGTTTTAGGTCACATGATGTCCTCTGTGGAGCATATTTTAGTTTCAAAGAGAAATGTCTTTTATTTAAGCTATGTTGCTTTTCAAACTTTGGAATTGTGCTGATATAATATATTGTTTTTATTGTTGATGTTGTTCATGTTGGTTTAAATGTGATTAAAATCATTCATGTTTCATTTTTTCTTATTAAAAAGGCAAAAATGGGGACACATTGTGCATTTGTTTTTCTTCAGCTCAGTTGATTTCAACAACTGAAATTTCACAAAATCTTTAAAACCTCTCAGGATTTCATCAACGTAAAATATTTTCGGCTTGAGAACAGTTATAAAACTCTTTCATTATATTTTCTGAATCTGAGGTTTATAGATTTTTCTGTGAATGTTTCCTCTCCAGTCAAAATACAACCAAAAACTATTAAAGTTCAAAGCAGGAACATGTTTGTTTCTCAGGTGATACTGGTCAGACTTCACCAACTTGTCCCAGTCTATCAATCTATCAATCAATCTTTTTTTTTTTTTTTTTTTCACCTGAGTAGCGGCTGTGCTGCAGGAATAGCAGTGCCTTGTTGAAACAGCTCCTGACCAAATGACTGTGGTGTGTGACATGTAGGACTGGTAGACTAAACATGGCTGGATCACACTGAGAGCCTCAAAGAAAGACCTCTACGCAGGCCATCAGCATCACACACACACACACACACACACACACACACACACACACACACACACACACACACACACACACACACACACACACACACACACACACACACACACACACACACAGCGAGACCCCGACCACTCCAAAAACGACTGACCTGGCTCTGACCCGGCACTAGAAAAACGATCAGCAAGTCAACAAGACAAAACCAGAGGGGGAAAAGGATTCTGAATCTTTTACTCTTTAATCTTTACTTCGTCCTCTCAGCTGCAGCTGAACAATTAAAATCCTTTACTGACAATTCCAAACGACCTGCTATTGACCAGGAAATCACTTCCTGTTTGTGTTAGAGTTTTTTTCTGAATGACAACTGTATCAGAACTATATAAAGAGGGAGGATTGAGGCATGTTGAACGACTTGAGTTTATTGTTTAGAGTTTTTCTGTGCAGAGTTTGACACAAGAAAATTATATTCACCATCATCTGATGAAAGTAAAAATCCAGTTTTAAGGGGAGGGCCTACATGATTTGTGACATCATAACTATTTTTGGAAGTCATTCCTAGCCCAATATTCAGCTTAGAGAACATGTTGCATACTTGCCAACAATAGGCAGATATGCATCCCAATATAACACAACACCACACATTAACTGAATAAGTACAAGTAGTAAAACTACTTAGTATTTATCTTAAATTCATAGCTCATGGTAAACATTACATTTTAAAGAAATACAAATACAAAAATGCATGAAAAAGTGAAAAAAGTAAAAAAAAAAAAAAAACTATATAAAAATTTCACACAATCACAAAACCTATTAAATGTTAGAGATGACATGAGTGGACTTTTGAGGCCTGTTTTTCAACTGGATATAGTGGGTTGGGTTGCCATGGAAACCACAACACATATCCACGAACAGTGTTAGAGCTGCATCACTGAGAATTCAGGAGATCAACAGGAGAAATGGGAGCAAAGCAAAAAAAAAACAGGTTAAATGGAGTCATCAGGTTGGTGATGTGGAAACTTGACGCCTGCTGTTCACAGAATGAATTATATACATAGATGAGAATGTAGAGACATCTTGTGTCCAGCAGTTTCACATGAATTATATTTGGAATGTTTAATGAGGGAGAAGAAACAGATGTCGTTTTAAGGATAATTGAATTTATTTTGTGTGTGTGTGGAGGAAAAAGTATTTTATGTTAACTTGTCTGGAGGATCTTTAACTCCTAAAGTGACACAGTGATTTCTGCCCTTTACATCTGCAGCCAAATAAAAAGATAATTTATTCATTATATACTGTAGCCGTCCTGTCTCCAGACATCCTGTCCACCTGTCTTCATGTCTACCTGTCTGTGTGTCCTCTTGTATTCATTTCTCAACCCAGCCCTGTCTTGTTGTCATGTATTTGTCGCTGGCTTTTCTTCTCTGTCACATCATGGTGAGCAAAAGAGAGCCAGGAGGCTTCAAAAATATCACACACACACACACACACACACACACACACACACACACACACACACACACACACACACACACACACACACACACATACACACAGAGTCTCTCTCTTAACTTCAGTTTCAATCAATGGTTGATTGACACTTAAAGAGCAAAATCTACCTGTTGCTGCAGAGACTCTAGAGCATTTCTCTCTAATGTTCCTATTTTTTATGATACAACATCAATATAGGGGCCTCTAACAAAACACACACACACACAGACACACAGACACACACACACACACACACACACACACACACACACACACACACACACACACACACACACACACACACACACACACACACACACACACACACACACACACACACACACCTGAAAGTAATGGTCAATGGCTTGTAGTCTGAGTGGGACTCTACAGCAGTTCGTCACCTTGCATGCACAATAGTCCCTTCAGAGCAGTTGATAAGATAGGCGAGCACCCTGATATGGTCTCCACAGCTACATACAAAGACACAGTCACACACACACACACACACACACACACACACACACACACACACACACACACACACACACACACACACACACACACACACACACACACACAAGGCTGCTCCAGGTATGACCAACCTGGCTGCCTCTAAAATGTCAGTCTGATACGTCCCTGGCAGTAATCAGGTGACCAGGCCAATAGTGGTCACATTCAGTCCTGCTTGTGTTTTTTTCTTCTCTTCTCATGAGGAAAAACAGATTAGAGTAAATCCACTGATAACTGAATTCTGTGGTTCCAGGTTTTGAAAAATTTCAGCAACAAAGTAAAACAGGCGAAGAAGTGTGACCCTGATGTAGATTTTGTATCTGTAACCATCAGCTGACCCAGTTTCCAAACGTAGAGAGTCCTGTAGATACCAGCTGCTGATAATGGTCTGCATGTCACAATAAATTAAAGGACAGGTTCATATGCATATTCTCATATTCCTATTCATGTATGAACAGGAAGAGCGACTGCAAACTGTGACAGCTACAGACTTGGAAAAAAATGTGAACTCGTCCCTTAATCTCCTCCTGCAAATGACCTTAATAACCTGAAGAAGGATATGTTGTTGTTTTTTTCTGTGAGTGTCTTGTGCAGGATTCATGATGGTAAAACTGTGTAGAATGATCCAGATTTTTCTGCAAAAATTTAGAGTCACTTAAATCCATATTGATATTTAGGTAAATTGCTTCTGTTGTATTCTTATGCTGTATAGTTCTAGCATTAGTAAAGTTTATTGTATTTTAAATTTTATTTTGTTTTATTTTATTTATGTTTTTGAGAATTATAGATATAAATAAATAGCTATAAATATGTGCTATTGGGTACTATAATGCAATAATATAGATGTTTGATTGCGACAGTGATGTGAATGTGTGATATTGCCATTTCATGTGCTGTGAAGCTGTAGAAGATGTCAAGTTTGGAGTGATTTTTTTTTTTTTTTACCATGTGCAGCATTTAAATATAACAAACATATAATTTGTAAATCAAGACTTAAGTAAATAACAATAGTAATACAACTTCATTATTACTATTATTCATTATTATTATTATTCCTGATGTATGTTGACTTGTGAGTAGATTATTTTCATAAGAAAAAATGATTTATTGCAACCTTCCCAAGTGTGAAACTTCCAATTCATCATGATTGTAGGATAAAAGTATAACGTGTCTGTATTTAGATGTACAGTAAAGTCAAATATATCAAAGCAACTTCAAGAAAGAAAATACAGCATCAAATTGTTTAAAAGTCAATCCAGATATTTTACACTATAAGATGACATCCTGTCCCATAGTTCTGTTATACTGACTTTATGATGGATTATGTCTCAGTCCTGTTTATATAAACTGTGATTAAGAAATTATTCAGATGTAAAGCTACTGGGACAGAAAAGATGACGTTCTCCTCTGTCTATTCCAGAAGAGGAGATCTCTGTGGGACGTTTGCCTAATCTGTAAAGGTCTGAGAGAAGCTGTGCAGAGATCCGCATGAGGGTGACGCCGTTGTCATTTTTGTCAAAATGGTTTTCTTTGTCTCCTGAGGTGTAACGGTCTTCCAGCCTGCCCTGTTGAACACTTGATGACAGCTGCCCTCAGGCTGTACTGCTGGGGACAATAAATCAAGCATAGATACAGCAAGCATGCACACCTGCAGAAAGAGCTCTGTGCACAAATGAAAAAGCAGGATTAAGATGTACAGTATTTACTGCTGCTGCTGCTGCGGTTCATGTCTAAGCTTCTTTTTCGTTTCTTATTAAAACTTCTTGGCTCTTTTTGATGCTTTAAAAACTGCGTGTTTATTTGCATGCAAACAAATATGAGAGAAACTGATTATCAACTGTAAAGCACCAAAATCACGATTCATATGAGTACCATTCACATTATTTACTGAGTAATTATTCAATTCAGGAGATGTTTGCAGATCGATTCATCAAAAAAGTCCTAACAGATAGAAAGGAGAAAGAAAAGAGGAAAAGGGACTGAAAGAAAAGGGTGGTGCGTGTTTTCAAGATGTGCAATGCAAATGAGGCAGTGCATCCTGGATCCTGTTAGGTGGAAGTACTGTTTACTCTACTTATTGCCTGAGGGGAGGGAGGGAAAGAGGGAAGAGAGGGAGAGGCAGAGAGGTGAAGCAGCTCTTACAGTTCAGCCCTCAGGCTCTACTCTCCCTTTTCTGAAAAATAGATGACAAGATAGAGGGATGACAGGCAGTTAGTAAGGTAGTGCATCTGAGACTAATCCCACTCAACATTTCTACAAATGTTATTCATATGTAGGATTTACATGCAGAGATTGTGGATTCAAGCTAACCTTCATAATGATGAAGTAACAGTTAAAAACTCAGCTCCAAATGTCTTAAAATTGAAACTCAAGAACATTACATTTTTTTAAGTTAAAAAGCTATATTAACATTAAAAGCAAGGCAGGATTTTGAAGATGGAGCTGAAGCTAATAAAGTAAGAGACAGTTTGGCAGTTAAACAGGCAGAAAGACAGTTAGACAGCTGTAGAGAGACAATCAGGAAGTCAGAGAGACAGGTTGAGCTGTGGCTCATCAAGACAAGATTAATAAGACTGAGTCTGATCTCAGGTCAGATTTATATTTTTCTTTTGTACAAAATGATATGTAATGTTTTCACATAGATGTAAAGACAGAGGACTCATTTTTTTTCTTGATGAATAGATTTGCAAACGCCTTAATAAATCCTCAGTGAATAACACTAGAACAAATTGTGAAATCCTTTGTGATTTTGAGGATTTTTACGGTTAATAATCAGTTTCTGTCATATTTGTTTGCAAATAAACATGCAGCTTTTAAAGCATCAAAAAGATCCAAGAACGAAGAATGAAGGTTAGACATGAACTACAGCAGCAGCAGGAAATATTGTACATCTGGAGCTGAATTAATCAACTGACAAAATAAGTCTACATCTAGGGCTGCAATTATTTCTATTTATCTATTGCTTATTGGAATGATTAATCCATTAGTTGCTTGGTTCATAAATGGTGAAAAATGTTGATCATTGATCAGTGTTTCCGAAGCTGAAGATTCAACCTAAAATGTTTTTTTTTTGTCCAGACCAACAGTCCACAACCCAAAGATCATCAGTTTACTATTATAGAAGACTAAAGAAAACAGGAAATAATCAGAGAAGAGAAGCTGGAACCAGAGAATTTAAACATTTTCTTTTTAAAGATGACTCAAATCCATTAATTGATTATCAAATTAGTTGACATTTAATGCAATAGGAGTCAAGTTAATAATTAATTATTGCAGCTCCATCTGTAACAGGTTTGATATTAAATCCCAATTCCTCAAATGTGAGGATTTGATAATTATCTCTGAAATGATTATAAACGAAAGTCTTTTAAGGTTTTGAACTGTTGGTCTCATGATTCAAGCTTTCAACTTGGGCTTTGAGGCATTTTGGACCTTATCTTTATCTTTTATCTTTAATATCTTTTTCTCAATTAATAGACAAAAAACATCAAACAGAATAAATGCTTGAAGGATTATTCCCTCAATCATTTCACTAGTATCCATTCTTGTATTGGTTTGTATAGGCAGCTCACACACGGAATAGAATACTTTTTTATTATTTATTTATATGTATTGTTGTTGGTTGCATTACTAATGTTATATGTTTGAAATAAAATTCATTCATGACGATGGGTTGAATGGGTCAAAAGCAGCTCAGAGGGACTTTACACGGAATCATGAATAAATAAAACACATTTACACAGAAATCTATTTAAAAAATGGTTTAAAAAACATAAATACAGACAAAATACATGCAGGTAGAAATACAGACAGACAGACTGAGCGCCAGCAGAGGAACAGATAAGCAGTTTGGACTTTGCTCTGTCGGCTGTGGGTGTTGCAAAGAGGCCGAGATAAAACCAGTGGCCTGAGAGACGAACACAGAGGAGGTGGCTGATTACATTTAACCTGATGGGGTGTGTATGTGTGTGTGTGTGTGTGTGTGTGTGTGTGTGTGTGTGTGTGTGTGTGTGTGTGCGTGCGTGCGTGCGTGCATGCATGCGTGTGTGTGTGTGTGTGTGTGTGTGGTGAGGGACAGACAGTGAAAGACAGTATCGATTAAAACCAGGACCATCAACTCAGGGACACAACAGATGTGAGTCCCGTTGGGCAAAGCAGCAACAACAACAGGTCAAAGGTCAGCAAAGGTTGCTGGTTCTATGCTTTACTGCCTCAGACGATGATGATGCTTGTTTCTTAAGATTTGTTAAAAGTTCCATATCATACACTTTTTCTGGGTTTTATTTGAAGTGGTGATATCACTAACAAGACATAGTAGTTGTTTTAACCCATTGAAGCCTATAAGCCTTTAAGTCTATGACTGTGATCTTATAACTAAAATAAAAATCCTAAATGTTAGTCTTACACCTTTTTTTTCTAATGACATGATTTTCAACCCTGACATGTATATAGGTACATGAAAAAAATAGATATATGACATGATTGTTATTGACTCGACTAATATAATTATTTGCATGAAATCTTTGAAAAAGACCCAGGTATAAATTGGTTACGATTAAAATGACATAGAGTTATAGAGTTAGCAGCTCTTAGAATAAATAGGTTGAGAACCAAAAATCCTCTTATGTTATGATGTCATATGATGTCATCATGAAACATATGACAGTATTTATAGAAAATACATTAAAATTGATGACATGTGACTTTTAGCATGTGTTGGAGCTACATGTTTAACTTAAGTTTCACTTTTAAAAAACTCTGTTTAAATAACATTTTTCTTTTCTGTTTAAGTGACTGTTTGAATTGACCCAGTTTCCCTCTGGGGAATCATTAAAGCTTCATCTTATCTTATCTAAATTTCTGTGAGTAACATTGTCTCTGTTATGATTACACACAGAGCACCTGCTGAGTTTGTCAAGTAATGTGATACAGTGCTGCCTTCAAAATAAAAGTCATGTGGTTTTGAAAAACTATTAGATGGTTATTTGGTGTCTGCTTAGAGCCTCGTGTGGATCCAGACGTTGAGCAGAAACTACGTTGTTACATCAGGGGTTAAGATACTGAAGCTAAACTCCTGATTCTATTGTGTAGTTTCAGGATGTTTATGCTGAGGAGGAGGTGTGAAATACAATATCCTCAGGACTTTGTACATCTCCCCCTGTCTCTCCTCTATCTGTGGAGATGGATTTATGATGCCGAACGCAGAATCTCAGGGAAAACCCCCCGCACAGCTCGTTTGTGTCATTTATAAACCACAAAATCACCTTCACTTCCCAGCAGACCTGGATATCACAGCCTATCAGAGCGATAAATACTCTAATCAAAGTTAGTGTAACCCCAGGCTGCTGCAGCTAAATAAAACTCCTCAAAAAAAAAACAACTCTTCACCTCGAAGCTGTGAGTCTGACAGTGAAAACAAGTCTCATTGAATTTCCATTGATAAATTAAGGTTATACACTCAAAAACACTTTACAAACACCCGTGTAAACATCTGTGTTAATGGAGCAGGTCAAATATTATAGAAAAAATATTATAATATTAATACAACTTATTACACGCCTGTGTTGAATACTTGATTATGATTGGTCAATTACAGAAATCGATAGTATGACCAATCAATATCATGGATCATTTTTTAGTGGAAGATAGATAGATAGATAGATAGATAGATAGATTTGATATTACTAACAATGAATAAGACATTACCCCAAATATATATATATATATATATATATATATATATATATATATATATATATATATATATATATATATATATATATATATATATATATATATATACCTCAGATTTTATAAATAAAAAATATAGTGTCATAGTTCCCCAAAATAAAGTTTCTCCATCTTTCACAGCAACAATTCTCTTCATCCCACTGTTCAAAAGCTAAATGAGTGAAACTTTGTGCCTGTCCTTCAGGATCTAGTTTCATGTTGACCTCTGTGACAGAACAGAAACAACTCATCTTTTTTTGGCAGCACAATGTTTATATTAAATCATATATCCAAGAAAAGAAAAGAGATCTGAGCTGCTGGGCTCAGACCTCCTGTTTTCTCCTCCTGTTTTCTTGATAATTGTCACTTTCGGTTTGAGCCAATGGGAGAAGCCACAGTGTGACAGTGTCAGGACGGTGTGAGGAGGCATAAAACATCCACAAGTGTGATGAGACCCTCAGGAATGTTCCTCTAACATCTGGAGAGCATGTGCCGGGTCAAACCCAGAGTGTAAGAGTGTGTGAGCTACTGGCTAGACTTTAAGACAACACAACTTGAATTGACATGACAGCCACCACTGTCCGCTGGCTTGTAAATCACAGACACAAAGACACACACACACACACACACACACACACACACACACACACACACACACACACACACACACACACACACACACACACACACACATAAAGACACATAAAGACACACAGGCTGTGTCAAAAGCTGTTTGTCTCTGGCTCACAGATGGATGGAGCCTTAAAGACCCAGCGTCCATCTGCTGCCAAATCCCAGAATCTGATGGAGCGACGTGTCAGACGGTTCTGTTGAACCTGGCCTGGCTCCGGCATTCAAACCGGACTTTACATTGGAGAACCAGAGTTTGGATTCTCAGCTTGAAACCAATTTGACCGCGTCAGGCTCCTATTCCTCCCCTGAGTCGGGTTTCGCTTTATTTGTTCAGTTTTCATGTTTGTTTGTTTTTTTTGACTCCAGCTGTATCAGAGGACATGAAACACTTGAGTAGTGTTAAAAAAAAGAAAAAGAAATTGCATTTCTTCCATCCGAGGAGGTCCTGCCAGCTTTTTCCGTGACATTTAGAAGGTTTTCCAGTTTATAAAAGCAGATTCAGATGAAGAGGAGAAGAAATAAGCTTCAGGAGGGCATATCTGAGGTTTGGAACAACTTAAATGCCACAATTTCTCCACTTTGCTTAAACAAGAGTTTATGTAAAAGGAGTCAGAGAGAGAAAGAGAGAAAAAGAAAGTCTGACACTATTAGGGCTGAGATATGAGACTGAATATCAGCATTTTCTCAGTTTAGTGACACGTTTTTATATTATTGGTCTACAATTATATTTCTCTCAAGAATCATCTCCAGTTCAAGCTTCATGAGGTGAAATAACAGATCTAAGAGGCTTATTTCTCTCAAATGTCATTCACAAATCTATGTCAGTGAACTTCTTCTTTGTCAAGATAATCCACCTGTCTCATGTTTGATCAGGATGTTGATTAAACAGCTGGATTATTGTCCAGATGAGTCTTGGTCTGATCACAGTCAAACGTGCAGTTTTTAAATCACGCAACACGATCCCATAGATGCAGCGAGTTGTAGCCTGACTGGAGAAATGGAAACTATTTCATGACCATAAGTTGTCTACAACGTTGTTTCTAAGAATTTGGCAGAACAACTGAAAACCACATTTAGCCAGCCCAGTCCAGGACCTCCACATCCAGCATCTTCATCTGCAAGATAATCAGAGACCTGCTGATGCAACAGATGATTTTAACAACCGAGGAATTTACACATGAACTGCCAGAAACTATCAGAGAGAGGCTCATCTGCTTGTTGCCCTCACCAGACTAAAGCTTCACCTTTAATAGCGTGTGGCTCTATGGAGAAGTGTTTTCTTCACACAAGTGCATTTTATTGGTATCAGTTTGAATGGTATCAGTGATACCATGATGAGATCTTGAAGTTGTTATCCATCCACCTCCATCACCTCATGTTACAGATAACGTGTTGCAAGGACTCTACAAAACTCATGGAAGCTTGAAATCACTGCCTGTGTCTGCAGCTCATCTTGAATGAGACGTGTCGTCCATTCAACATGTTTGTGATGCTCTGGATCAACAATGTTTTCCATTTACTGCAGATATCCAGGAGCTTCACAGTGAGGAACAACCTGATCAACTCCATGTGAAGACGACGTATTACACTGCATGACGAACAACAGGTGTCCAACCCAAGACCCGGGGGCCAAATCTGGTCTGCCACCTCATTTTCTGTGGCCTCTCAAGAGCTTCACAGACTTGTGTGATTTATTGAGAGATGGAAAGTGAATAAATGTTTGAACTTAACAGAGACACACTGGTCACATTGTCTTTGTACGACTTTGTTCACTCCAAAATCTTTTCTCAATTGGCCACGAAGGTTGTTTAAAAACAGGAAAGTTTCTGGACCTTCATTAGTAGAATCAGGTTGTTACTGCTGGTTGGAACAAAAAGCTGCACCCACTGCTCTTTAGGACCAGGATTGGAGACCTCTGAGTTACAGTAAAACTAAAATGTTGACACAAAATAAAGACAATAAAACAGGTCAAATGCATTCATTTCTGATTTTGCTTCACATTTTTTGTTAAAAATCTTTTAAAAATGTTTTATTAGCTGGAAATGTCATAAGAACGGCCACAGATCATACTAATACTCTGCCTGCTGATAAACTCATATATTTACAACAATCAGGATTAGTTGATGAAAATGTTTTCCTTTTTTTAACAAAATCTACAAAAGATAACCATCATGTTGTCATGTGAAGACGAGCTTACAAAAGGAAAAGACTCCGACACACAACACATGTTTAGGATATGTGTAAATATTTTTGAATAATAATGGGTGTCTGACATGTTTATTCCAATCAGTCAGTCATCTTCTATACCTGCTTATTCCTCATTAGGGTCTGCTGGAGCCAATCCCAGTGCGTTACGGCGAGAGGCAGGGATACACCTCAGATGGTTGCCAGCCAATCATGGGGCACACACACCATTCACTCACACACTCACACCTACGGGCAATTTAGAGTCTCCAATTAACCTCAGTATGTTTTTGGACTGTGGGAGGAAGCTGGAGTACCTGGTGAAAACCCACGCAGACACGGGGAGAACATGCAAACTCCACACAGAAAGGTCCCAAGGACCCAAGGAGGTCTTGAACCTGCGACCTTCTTGCTGTGAGGCTGTTTATTCCAGAAAAACTTAAAATTGCTCCTTAAAATTATATATTTTCCTTTGACATACAGAACAAATTCTGCCTCTAAAAACTGTGCAAAAACTCTCTACTTCCGGCAGATGGAGTGAAAACTTTGCATCATTCTCTACAATGAAGCTCAACTTTTCAACTGCAGGAACCAAAAAACAAAAAACACAATCTGTTTAATGGAGTTTTTAGTTACCTCAGAAACTGAACTTATTGCAATATTTTTCCCAGGTTGACTGATTCACAGATCTCCAAATCTAATGGGCCGATGGTTATTAGTTGACATTATAGTCGAGGATGACAGCCATGACTCAGCAAATATCCCGATGACACTGATTACTGCTGCAAATATTTGCTACGAATCAGAGAATTAATCTTTGTTTACAGCACAGACAATCTCTGATTGTTTATTATACCCACTGAAAATCAAATTTGCTTTGGCTTATCCAGCAGCAGAGAGATGGAGTGACAGTTCAAAAAGAGATCAGCTTGTCTCCAGAGGACATAACACACACACACACACACACACACACACACACACACACACACACACACACACACACACACACACACACACACACACACACACACACACACACACACTAATATACCACATTATATGCAGTAGCAGCTGTACACAGATGCATAAAAGCAAACACACTGGAGCGACTGCACACTGATACACACACATCATGCATACTGTCCTGCTGTAACGTTACTATTATCACAGGTGTGAAGGTTAAAGAGACTCCACCCGTTACTGGTTTCCTGCTAGGGACGGATGCTGTGTGTGTGTGTGTGTGTGTGTGTGTGTGAACTATTGTAAACAAAGAGGCAATAAACCATTCAATATAAAACTGACTTTAATATAACTTCCTGTATATTTGATTGAAGTAAAATCGATTCCTGCTTTTTAATCTATAAATCTTACAACTTGTTTCAACAAATTTCACAGCTTGTTTTTCTTTTTTATTTGTTTGGCATCTTTTCTATAACCACCTATCCATGACTCCATTTCCCCAATTGGTAGATCATTACAACATCAAACACTTTTAAGGTCCAAATTGCACCTTTCCAGTCTTTGAATATGGGGTGGCCAGTGACTGTATTGTTGTGACATCACAACTTCTCAGAACTTTACTTCACCATAACCTTTTAAACATGGGACAGTATTAAAAACAATGTGTGACTTATGCAGTCAACAATATATTTTAGTGATAATGAGCTCTACAATACTCTGAAAATGATGTAATATTTGGGTTTTTGACTCGTCTGCTGTGGTTTTGTGGCTGAAAACACAGAGTCAGTCACACCACTGTTACAACTCACTCAGATTTCATTAGCTGCGTGTGTGTTCAGCTGGACACACACACACACCGACACACACACCGACACCCACACACACACACACACAAACACACACACACACAATTAAGCATGGTGCCATTTGTAAAGGAAAGCACGAAACATTCAAACTTCAGAATTGAATAAAAAATAATCACAACATGCAACGGTCATCATAAAAATAAATAAACTATAAACTATGATTTACTCCTCAAACTGAAAAAGTGCATCATCATGGATCCTGGATGCTGAGTCATTGTTACTGTCACACCAGTACTTGAGCCGTGAGACTCTATCAGATTTTATATGGTGAAGCAGCACAAATTACTATGATTCAGATAAAATATAAACTGTATATAGACCAGAGGGGGAATAGGGACAATAAACTGCAGAAGTTGGAACAGAAACAATGACAAAGTGGAAAACTCTCCTCTCCAACAATTTCAGCTGAAGTTGCTTCAGATGCAGCCAAAACATTCAAAACAAGGTGCTAAAATATATAATATGTATATAATAATATCAGAGAAGACCAGGACACCGCCAGTACAAAATATATTTGTTAAATTTTAGATTTTTATAATTTTATTCTTTGATTTTATTCTCATCCTGTATCTATAGATATATATGTTCTTGTTTTTAATCTATAACACTTAACTTATTAGTAGGTACAATTTATTATGATGATTATGATGATTAATATATTATGTTGCATATATATATATATATATATATATATATATATATATATATATATATATATGCAACATAATATATTAATGCCATGTTTATTTACATTATTAACTACTTATATACAACATCCAAATCATAGCCTATTATTAATCGATAATTCATGACTGAACATGAACTTAAAATATTCATATTCATTGCATGTCCTTTCACATTTACAGGTTAATATCTCCATTCATTATATGTTGATGCATCTGTAGGCTACTTCATTATTTTTCTCATTCTCTTAGACATTTACATTACATTATTCATTAATATTAGTTTTCCACTTTCCTCCTCTTTGCCTGGTCATCCTCTGTCTTTCTTGCTTACTTTTATTGATGCATCCTCATTCAAATATTCAAATACTAAAAATAGACCTACAACAGTGTTTACTTTAACAAGTTAAATATATGATCATCTCTGTTCATATAGACACATCTCTGGGCTTTATATATTTGATTTTTCAGCTTTGTGTTAACATTTTTATTTGCTGAAATGTAGCCTAAGGATAAAAAAATTAAATGAAACTTAAGGAAAATAAAATCCTTGGTGGTGGCTACGGCCCTGGTTATAATCATTAAAACAAAAACTGTGTAAAAGATCTACAGCTAACAAGAATTAAAAATTAAAATAAAACACCCAAAATGCTTCACGTTCAACAACAAAGGCTTTAAAAAATTAATATGAAGTGTGTTAGTGTCTAATCATGGAAACAACATCTGCAGGTGTGCAGCAGGTGGACACAGGTGGAGCCTACAGGTCATTTGTCTCTCTGGGCATGTACAGACAGCATTTGATTGGCAGCTTCCACCTATAGGTACGAGACAATCAACACCTGTATGATGTCATCAGGAGATTTGCTGCAACAACACACTGGAAATCTGCCAGAATAATTGAATATATATATATAACAGAGAAGGGTCAATTATACTATAAAGTGCTTTTGGTGTCCTCATCAGAATCACCCAGTTATCATGAAAATGCAGCAGAATAATTCAAATTTGAGGTCTTATCATAAGTGACCATAGAGTCAGTACAATAATATGTCTCTTAAAATGCATTCCCTCCATTTTATAACATTTTCGTCTTTGGATGGATGTGATTTTGGCATGTCCCACACAATGATCTGACAACTTCAGTTTGTTTAATAAGTGGTTAAATTATACTACATCAAGATTCTTTTACATGGTTTTAATTTAATTTAATATTTGATAAACAAATAATTTTGATCATGTATAATCTATATTTTATATTAGTATTAACCATTTTGCTTGTGTACCTGTGATCCACTCTGTCATTTATGGCGATCTGCCCCTTTAGGAAACCCTCTAATGTTTTAATTGACATCACAACCAGCATTTTGTCTTTGAGACTGAAACAGTGGCTAGTTGTAGAGTAGGATTTTACACTTCTACGCTTCGTAATTTTCATCATATTCAATGTGTAGTGAGATGTTGTTAAGCTTAACATGTCCACTCTGTCCTATTATTATTAATACCCATTAATATAAAAACCTTTAAGGAAAAAAAGCTTTTAAGCTTTTTTTTTTTTACATTACAGATTATGTTCATCAAGCTATGATATAAGTATATTGATAGTAGCAGTAACAATTAACTGCTTCTTTTATTATATCAAAAATAATTACAAACTTTTCACATTAAACACCTCTATGAATATGTATATTTTTAAAACACATTCCTGCCTTCAGGAATGATTGACAGCTGCAGAAGGCCCGCCTCTTCCATGGATGTGTTATAGAGGAGAGTAGAGCTCCCTCTCACTTTCACCCACCTGTTACTGTGAAGGATTTGTTTTTCCACCACTTCCAATCAGAGGCCCCCCAGCTAGCACCAATTAACACACACACACACACACACACACACACACACACACACACACACACACACACACACACACACAGTGAGAAGCTGCTGCAGGACCCAGCTGGGGCAGATTAGTGGCCTTTTACCCTCCTACCGTGCTGCCCTGATGATCAGGAGGCTGAAATTAACGTAATTAATTAATTAATGTATGAGAGACAAGAGAAACTTTTACTGTTTCTGTTGGTTCCCACATCCATCTGCTCTGTGACCATCAGAATCAGTGACCTTAAACACTCACTACTAAAGGAGTAATCTGGTAACTATGAATCTAAAGTTACTATAAGGGTGTTAACAAGAATAAAAATAAAGGAACACTGCAAAAAGTAATTTTAATTCAATAAAAAAAATACGTGTTTCCTTATTTTTGTTGTGAAATAATTTAATTTGACTTTAGCTGGACTATAAAACAAGCATAAAATGACATTTCTGCAAAACTCACCTAATAAAAATAGGACAACTTTCCTAGAAAACAAGGTTATTTTTTACATTCTTGGAATTCTTTCTTTGCAATGAAGACATCCATTATTGGAAATTGTGTATTTATCCACCTTTAAGGGAAAACATGAATTGTTTAGAACATAGAGGCGGTACAGAAGTGGATTCTGACACTTGCTGTGAAATGGGAGGTTTAATGTAATTGAAGCAAATCCAAACTAACCACAGCTGGTCCTCTGCCAAGCAGCAAGACAGAAACCTTTCAACAGTTTTTCAAACTTGTAAACTGCTTATAACTTTACTCTAAGTCAAGCCTGTGGCTTCACAGGGAAGTCAACTAAACTACATTTTGCTGTAATATTTCATTCTCTACATGGGGAATTCTTATGCTGTTTACCAATTTCTTGCACCAGGACACTCCAGCACATCCCACCCTGATGCCCTGAACCGCTGCTGGAAACCTCAGAGCTGTAATGTGCAGCGAAACACCGCATCCTCTCCACTGAAAACAGAGGAAAACAGAGGAAAACAAGGCTGGACTGTGGGGACACACCGTCATGGACACATCAGTGTGTGTTGGTGTCTTCAATGGACCAGCGTCTGTCCTGTTCATCAGTCAGACTGTTTTTCTACCTTTCCAAAACCCAAAATGGACGTGGTCTGAGGTGAGGGGGTGGGAGGGGTGGGGTGGGGTGGGGGGGTGATGAAGAGGAGGAGGAGGAAGGTGAAAGGACGAAAAAAGCAGAGGAAAGGATTGAAGGCCAGTGATGGGGGAGAAAGGAGGGGGCGACTGGTGCAAGAGGATGAATGAGTGCTACTATGTCTGCTGGCTCCAGACTCTGTGTGTGTGTGTGTGTGTGTGTGTGTGTGTGTGTGTGTGTGTGTGTGTGTGTGTGTGTGTGTGTGTGTGTGTGTGTGTGTGTGTGTGTGTGTGTGTGTGTGTGTGTGTGTGACAGCCTCTCACGCTCAGGTAGACAAGCTTCACTTATTTCCATACCACAGGCTGAAAACCTGCAGCAGTTTGGACCTGTGCAGACGCCGTAGAGCAGAAACATGGCCGCTGTTTAAACACCTGATTGATGGTCATCAAAAATGTTTTAATGGAACTTTGAGAGGGTTTTTTTTTTTTTTTGCTTTCAACGCGGACAAGTTGACTAAATATTTTTAGTCTATCTGTGGTTGAAGTTGCTGAAAGACCACCACTACAAAAATGAAGAACATATTCTGCCGCTGTCAAAGATGCGCGTCATTATGTAAATTTTATGCATTTTTTTCATCCGTCTGAATGAGAGTCTGAGTCACAAACATCACAACAGAAGTCAGAACATTTTCAACACGATGCTCATCTCACGCTTCACAACCAGCTGGTGTAAATAAGAATTAAATGAGTCTCAGTTAAATAAATTAACACATATCAGTGACTGACTTTAAAATCCGACTTTATAAAATACTTCATAGTCTAATAAGCAGAGTAATTTTCAAATTGATCATTGATGCTGGTTGTGAGAGAAATAAACATGGTTTGATTTAATGACTTCTTCCATAAAAGTCCTGTTAGAATAAATCCAAAAGAACATTTACATAACAAGTGACACCTACTGAAAACCTGTTACTTTACCAGATTTATGAAGCATATAGAGATCCATCTGTATGTTTTTATTTGCTTCAGTATCAAAACCAAGTAACAAGACCTTAAGGCTTTTTGCAAGAAGAAGTTTAAAGCAACACTTTGGCTCATTCCAGATAAAACACTTCAGTATCAGGACAATCAAGTGCAATAAAGTCTTAATGTGAGTCACCCTCCTTCAGCAAACTAAACCAAACCAACCCCAGCAGCTCTAATTACAAAGCAGCTAAAGCACAAACCAACCGACAGCATTCAGCTCATAAAATGTAAAAAATGTAAACTGTCACTTCATTCAAGAAGGATGAAGACTTATTCCTGGTTTCCCAATTCCCAATTTTGTCAAATCAAGAGAGAAAAGAATCATACAAGTGTTAAAAGTCCAATTGATGCTTTAATGCAACATTTGGTATTTCTATAGCCAATAGGCACAGAATATGATTGTCACAATAAGTTGACGAAACATTCTTATTGTGAAAATTGTAAAAAAGTAAAATAGTTTAAGCATGAAAATGCCTTTTGATGACATTTCTACATCTGCATTTTATTTTTTACAATCTTTCTTCAGTGAATGAATTCAACCTTTAGTTTGTTAGTTATTATGAAGATTCTTTCATGTTTCTATCATTGCTATGGATTCTTCTGTGACACAGTTAGCCCTTATATAGAAGATATGAGGAGCGGCGGCATTGGTCTAATTTCATGAACATCCTGACATGTGTTATCATTCTATACTCTGGTAATCTGGTAATTGGGATATGTAGGTTTCTAGTGATTAACAGAGCCTTAGTTTGACACTCATGATTTCCTTTGTTTAAATCCAAATCACAAAACCCACAGAAACTGTTTACTTCAGTAAAAGGAGGAAATTATACAGAACAAGTGTCCGATGCTAAAGTTATCAAATCACTGACTGAAACAAATGCAGGTGAGAAGACAAAGTAATGAGGTGAAGAAACTGTGGCTGCACTGAATGATTTGAAGATACCACCTAAACTATCTCCACAAAAGAATAAAAGACAATTAAAGGCTGCAGTCCAAAGAAGAGTCACATCTTCCTAAATATTAGATTCTATTAAATGAATCCAACCATTAATATGATCTGTAAGTGGGACAATGTGTAACCCTAAAAACTTGGTACCAGATAGTCTAATTTATATTTTAGATGGATTAAATATTTAAATTGATCATTCTTTCTTGGTTTATACCATTTGACTTGTCATGTCAAAAATCGCACAAAATCGTGATTTTTGTAAGAAAAAAAATGGTACAAATGGACTTTTAAATAACAAGAAACCAACATAAACACAAAATCTACATTTATAGAGACCTGATGAATGCTCCCAGTAGATAAAATGTCTGTAACAGAATATGATGATTCCCAGTATAGATAGTTCTACAGGTTCTATTGAACAGATGATTTGACTAAAGTTCCACATGATCTCATTGTTATAAAAGCGGTAATGACCAAAAGAGTGATGTGGTGTAACCCTAAAAACTTGGTACCAGATAGTTTAACTCTCTTAAAGGGATTTAAAAAAAAATAAAAAAACACATGACATTAACTACTTTTATATTCTAGGTTGATTAAATATAGTTTTCATTTAATTTTCATTATTTTTTAGTTTTTGGTTTGACATTTTGTGTTGGCGACATGGTGGCGCAGGGGTTAGCGCTGTCGCCTCACAGCAAGAAGGTCACAGGTTCAAGACCTCCTTGGTCCTGGGTCTGGGACCTTTCTGCGTGGAGTTTCATGTTCTCCCCGTGTCTGTGTGGGTTTTCACCAGGTACTCCGGCTTCCTCCCACAGTCCAAAAACATGCTGAGGTTAATTGGAGACTCACTCCACAGCTGTGAGTGTGTGAGTGAATGGTGTGTGTGCCCCACGATTGGCTGGTGACCATCTGGGGTGTATCCCTGCCTCTCGCCATAACGCGCTGGGATTGGCTCCAGCAGACCCCTGTGACCCTAATGAGGAATAAGCAGGTATAGAAGATGAATGAATGACTGACTGACATTTTGTGTCAAAAACATCACACAAAAAGGAAAAAAAGGTCAAAATGGACAGAAAACCAACATGAACACAAAATGCAAAATTCCTTCCTAATCAATGACTGTGGTTTTATATATATACTTCATGATTTCATGTAAAATTACACATATTCATATTTTTGGCTCCTACTGGCTATAGAAACCACATTAGCTGTCTGAGTGAAGAGTCCGGGCCATATCTGACCTAAAACACACAGATACTGATGGATTCTCTGCATGATGATTCACACAGTAGCAGAGATGACAACTTCACTTTTTATGACAGAAAATGCCCTGAAGTGGCATCATTTTGCCGTTCATGAAATACCTGACACTCCACTTTTTCCTCAACAAGCGTTTAGAGTTAATGAGCAGTAGAAGCATCAGTTAGGCTGCAGGTCATCCAGCAGCAGATTTGAATATTTGATGAGTTCAGTCCTCCACACCCATGAGCCTTAATCACTGAGAAAAAACCTAGCGGTGTCATCCTGATCCCTACGGGTCAAAATATTTGCATATTGCCTCCCCCCTCCTCCCTGTGTAAAACATGGCTGGACTTTCTTCACAAACTCTGTCTCTCCTGCCTCGCTGGAACTTTGTTTTTGAAAGTGAAGGAATGTCCAGGCCAGAAATACTTCCACCTCTTTCTCTCCCTCTCTCATCCCTCCATTTCTGTCTCCCTCCTCCTCCTCCACCTCCTCCCCACCTCCTCCACTCTCGCTCCCTCCTGTCAAAATAAACACATTGAGAGTTGCCCCTCTTTTCATTCAGATGCTCTGAGGCTGACGGCCTCATTTAGGGCCCCACTGTCCTCCTGTGTGTGTGTGTGTGTGTGTGTGTGTGTGTTTCTCTCAAGTATTTATAACACACATTGAAAAGCTTTTTTTACACTCCTCCTCCGTAAACCCTCTCCTCCCCCGACGTGGTATCTGACATAACCGGCGCTGGGTTTCTCTCAGTGTTCCTGGCAGATAGAGGGGCCGCCGACCGCCGCTGGGGGAACTTTCCTGGCTCAGGGAAGCCTCGGGACAATCACACCTTTCATGGGCTGAGAACGCCGCCCGTCCAGCGGCTCCTCGGCCACGGGGCAGGGAATTTCTCTCCTTTTCCCCGGACCCTCACTCTCCCTTTCTGTTTCTGTCTCCCCGACTTGTAGCCCCCAACATGTTCTACTGTCAAAAACTGTCCAAGTTATCACACATCTCCCATTCTGCTGCTTGAAAATCAAAGAGTGAAGGAGGATAAAGCATGTTGTCCATATTCATCCTGTGCAGAAACAAAGCAACTTGGTTTGTAGTTTTCAAAAATGAAAATGCTTTATAAAATGTATTGTTAGCCTGTTTAACAAAAATTAACCAAGTTCATTTGTTTAAGTCCTGTATTCATGTACAGTTTTGAAGTTTTATACTTTATACTTCACTCCACTACATTTGTCTGACAGCTTTGGTTTATTTTTCAGATGCAGACTTGACTCTGTAGAAATAACACTCTAAAACGGTCTAAAATACAACATTCTGAAACCAAAAAAAAGATGAAACCATTGGTTTTAATCTTTAAGTGTATGACATCTTTCAGTGTGTAGGAGATTCACATTTCACATGTTTGACATGTTCACAGCTCCACCAAATATAGATGTTTCCTTCTAAATGTCTTGTTTCAAATGTTCAGATTTCACCATGAATCAAAGATTAGAGGAAAAGTCCAAAAAGTGAAAATATTTTGCTCATATTACTTTGTATTTTACAGCAATACTCTAACTACATCAAGAAGATAATATGTATGCACTTTTGGTCCAATATTTCACCAAAATTAAAAAAAAATAGGGAAAAAGTCCAAAAAGTGAAAAAAAGATGTGTGAATCAGAACTTAGTTCTAAGAAGAACAAACTTAGTTTGTTCTTCTTTTCTCCCATTAATCACCTCACAACCTTAGACAAAGTCCAACAACTTAAAACATATAGTTATGTGTCTATAGCACACTTTTACTGCAATATTTTGACTTATGTCAAATTCAGAACACTTATGTACTTTTACTGTAGTATGAGGCTTTTACTTGTAAGTATTGTGTTGCTGGTTTATAATGTTCTAATGATTCTATGGATTTCTTTCACTGATCACAGGATGTGGTTTTCTTCCTGCTGCAGAAAGATTTTTACACACAGATGTGAAAGTGCAGCTGTAACAACTGTTGCTATGATGTGACCTGTTGACCTTTGAATGCAGCTTATTTCCATTTAAGTAAATTACATTGACTTGATTCTTTGTGACTTTGACACAACACTCTGCTTTGGAACCAAAACCGTTTGCTTTTGTGAAAAAGATTAAAAGTGCCACACGTCACTTTAATGACAAGTTATACACAACATTTATATCACAGAATCCTGCAGAAGAGTCCCATTACGTCGAATGACAACACGTTGGAAAGGACTCGCCTCTGCACAAACACACCCACCACAACGACGGTCCAGTGGAGATTGTGTAACCCCAGTTAGGAAAGGGTCATTGTTTTGGTAAAAACACTGGAGGCTTTCAGCCGCAGTCCAGCTGCATGTTGGTCAGCCACAGTCTGGCACCACATTCAACCCAAAATGCACTTACACGTTGGAGAAACGTCAACTTCAAGTGTTAAAAAACATGCTTCAGGTCACAGATGTGTTTGTAAACTATGAGTGAGACGCTGCTCATTATGTAGAAGCAGCATCCGATGTTTATTAAGTCACCTCCTCTCCAGGGAGCTGCACCTTCTCACACCCCACCCGTTTCTCCTCCTTGATCTGCAGCTTTTCTCCCCGATCTCCTCCTCTTCTCTCTCTCTTTTTCTCTCCTTGTGAAGCCACCTTGAGGTTTACAAAGCTACCTTTCTGCAGGTTTAAATTTAGAATCACCTTCTCTGGGCCACGACTTCTACTGGAGGTTGTCCTGAAGAGAGAGAGAGAGAGAGAGAGAGAGAGAGAGAGAGAGAGAGAGAGAGAGAGAGAGATTTTCTAAACTAGTCCCTCTAAATTGGCAGGTTTTGTGAAAACTAATTTGGAAATGCTCGGTTTGGAAGCATGAGGGGGCCGGTTGTGATGTTGTGCTGTACGCTTCCCGTAAATGCGCTGAGTAGCTTTATTCAAAGAGCTGCGGTAGAAAGGCCAAATAAAGATCAAATCAACACGGATGAAGCTCACAGGGAGGGTAAAGTTTCTGTACAGCGGTCGGGGCAACCTGGGACATGGAATAAAAAACACAATCAGGAGGTGAGAAAAAAATACCCAGAGTGATATGTTAATGAATGTAGAGTGTGTAAAGATTAAAGTTAAATGAATGTAAAGTAATGACGGTTCAGAGAAAACAAACACAACTATGATAAATCACAAAGATGTGTCACATTCATGACTTCTGATGATCATTACAGTTAATTATAATTTATGCTCTGAATAAAATTCACATCTGAACAAATCCAACAGAAACACATTCAATCAATTCAATCATTGCTGAAATGTTTCAGTCTGGACCTCAGTGACCTGATATTCACAGCGTCACATCGTTAACGTGGCTAAAAACATGAGAGTCGCAACTAGTGAAGTTCTCTCCTATATACGCCTGCTGTAACTGGTACGTTTCATTTTTATGCTGTCACTGCTTCACTTACTTCATTTTTCTCTCACTAGGGACCCCCTAAAGTACCCCTGGGTCCTTTAAATGGGCTGGGCTGGAGCTATTAAAAATAAGATCAAATTAGGGCTGGGTGATTATGGACACACACTAGTCACAATAAGTAATAAGTTAGGTATTTACATGAGTGCTTTTCCTATTTGGTCTGAATTTTAATGAAATAATTAAAAGTTCCCTTTGATATTACTAATGATGAATAAGAAAAAACACCACAGTCATTCATTCATTAGTTTAACAATTATTACTCCAAAAATGTATAAAATTCACTGAGTTTCTCAGCAAACAGTAAAAAATTAGGATAAGAAAGAAAATGATCATCATCATCCAGGTTGTCTATCTTGATGCAGTGATGGATCCTGGTTAAATGATATGATCTGAATCGTTTCAGCCCATCAAGCAATATGGTAAATGGCTACAGGATAAAGTCACGTTTTCCTATAAAGGTCAGTGACAAATAATGTTTGGGAAGATGAGAAAGTCAAAAACATTTTAAAATACATTTTAAGAAGCATTCATCAGATCTCTGAAAATGTACATTTTGTACCAAGAACATGCATCTTATTCCTGTCTTTGTGCACTATTCATACTGAATCATTTCTTGCACATTACTTTAATATATTATTAGTACATAATCTGCCTACTTACAGTTTATATTTATATATTGTCTTTGTTTAATTGTTTAAAACCTTTTTAAGAGACTTTTAGGGTTACACAGCATAAGAGTTTTGACATTGTCCTTTAAACCTCTTCTACACACAGGCTCTGTCTCCAGGATCATAAGTCAGGTCCAAACTGTGAAAACTTGCTTTTAGTTTCAGTTCACCTGAGGCTGTTTGTATCATGTCTCATCAAGTGCAAACTAACACAAGTTAGAGTAGAAGTCAAGAGTCAGTCACTGTTATGAAGGGGTTGCACCTCTCACACTAGTCATTACTAGTTATTACCTAGAGCTCAGTAACTACTCAAATATTTATACAAAACCCTAAGGAGATGGAAGTTTAACTGGTTAACTGGCTGCTGCTGCTTCAGAAACACTGAGTCATGTTGCTGCATTGAACCTTCACGGGAATGCGTCACGAAATATAAAACACGGATATAAACGCAAATAAAATGTACAAGACTTTCCCTTTTAAATAAATAATGTTAACACTTAATCCATTGAACTGTTTGTTGCGTGGGAGCATGTTGTGAGTTTGTCTTGTCAGGAGTTTCCTGTAGCTTCCATGTTGTTCTTTCTGGTTCTTTATGGTGTTCAGTTGCTACAGAGGAGACACTCAGCCATGGTCTCAGATTGTGTTGGAATATGCATTTGGCCGATAATGTTGAATTGAGTTTTCTATTAAATCAGTTTGGTGAGGGATTATTATTTTCATTGCATTTCATGGTGTGCTGGTACAACACATGATTAGGACCAAACAGCATCTTTTCATGGAGTCCCACATGATAAACTTTGTTTAGATTTTTTTTCTTTGCTCACTGAAAAATTAGGCAACAATTTCTAACAAATAACAATTTACATATTACTAAGTAGTTACTAGCAAATATATTTTCTGCTCCAGAGCGTGGATTAGACAATAGAATTAAAAAAAAATACCTGAAATGGCGTTAATAGATTAAACGTGTTTGTTAATGCATCATTATCACATTATACAGATACACATATTATATTATACAGCAGCTAACCCTAAAATATAAATGTCCCACTTCCTGCTCCACACACTCATCTCCCTGGCTGATGAAGCAAAAGTTGGTGCGAGTGTTACTGGCAAAAAGCATAAGGCAAGTGATGATGGTGGTGGTGGTAAGAAACACCGGGTGATCTCCATGGACTAAGGACTTACAAACAATTCAGCACACGAAAAGCCTCTCAGGAACCTATTGTGTAAGTTGGCCACTGTCTGTATATATAATTTATATAAATGTAGGTGTTCCTCCAACATAAACACAAAATAAAAATAATGCTGGAACCACCTTGCATTGTGTGCATGTTGTTTTAAAATTTTTTTTAACACTTTTTTTTGCCATTGAATGTACTCTCCGACCTGCCAACCCTCCTCCTCCAGCAATTACGCCGCTGGATGGCGTCCGTCACTCAAACGTATCCATACGTCAATGGAGGCGTCCGAATCCACGACCAATGGCATGGTTTGTCCTGGCTGCAGGAGAATCTGAGAAATCTCCTTAGACGAGTGTGTTTCTTTTCATGTGACTACACAGGCAACATCTTTTTCATACTCACGTTTCAAAAAGGCTTTTGTATGCAGAAATGCTCCAAGTGATTAATTGAATGTAGAAGTTTATAATTGTGAAAGATGTTGTTTACATTGAACGGCTGCCACCTGAAAATTCTCCTGTGCGGCTCTTTGTACAGGTGGAGCTAGTCATGAAGAACTGTCACAAAGCCACGGGGTGAAGAGAAACACACACACAGATCAGCAGAGGGGTGGGACCGGCCCTGCAGAGCAGTCTTGCATCCTGGTGTCACGTCAGCCTTTTTAATTCCTTCCAGGAACCTGTGAGGATTTTCACCGTGCTAACAATGTGTACTCATGCATGACTCACACGCACACACACACACACACACACACACACACACACACACACACACACACACACACACACACACACACACACACACACGCACACAGAGACACACATTCTTTCTCTTTCCCAGCTTTCTGCCTCCACCTCTGTCTCTCTCTGTGTATTAATGACAGAGACATGTATGGTGTGTGTGTCTGTGTGTGTGTCTGTGTGTGTGTCTGTGTGTGTGTGTGTGTGTGTGCTTGAAGAAGTGTGTGTGTAGCTGAACCTGAGTATCCCCCTAGCGTGCATCTCTCCAGCTACTCTGTAAGCGTTTCAGTTTCCCTTTTCCTGTCGTCCCCAAACATCTTATCCAAACTGAGCCGCAGTGACTCCGCTCTCTGTCCAGACTCCATCATCGTCTCAGCCAATCGAGCTCAGTCAATGTCTCTTTCATGAACGGCTGCATTTTGACCTCATCGTAATTTCTCCTGAACCTCGGCCTGGCCAGAAGCTGCTGCATCTATAGGCTCATTCAGCAGCATATCACCGGATGGAAACCAGCTGAAACCAGGCGTCTGCAGGAAATGGGAAAAAGTTTTTCAAGGATGAGGAACAGAACGATATTCCACGATATTCCATGTGTGTGTGTTCTAAAATTAACGAGGATTCTTTGGTTGTGATGATCATCACCTTTTACCTGACACACATCTAGACATCCATGCTGAATTCAACCTCTAAACAATATATTCTAATCTTTATACTATACAGCTTTTTGCAGTTAGTCCTTAAGAAAATCAACACTATAATAATCAATACTCAACTATTTCATAATGATGTTGTGGAATTGTAATAGGGTCAGTGAATAAACTGCCATGTGGTGTAACCACATAGTTTAACTGTCTTAAAAAGGTTTTAAAAAATTAAAAACCCATTTTATCAACAAGTTTTATATTCTAGGTAGATTATATATTTAAAATTTATCATTCTTTTCCAGTTACACCGTTTGATATTTCATATCACAAAATGATGATTTTTGTAAAAAAAATCATACAAAAGCATACAAACCAACATAATAACATTTGAATGACTGATGGATGTATAGTTGTGACATCAGAACTTCACAGACGTCCTGATGGCTGGGTTTAAGGAACAGTCTCTGAATACAGGCTGTTGAATTTCTCTGCGCTTTGAGCATTTTTAAACTGTATTTATATAACATCTATAACTGTTTATTAAAAAATAAGATATTAAAACCTACCATATGAGACCTTTAAGATAAATGAGTCACTGTGAATATTTTCTGTATTAAACTACAAATGATTCTCTATCATCATTGTGTCAACCAAAACATTAGTCAGGTTAGAAGCAAATTCTGAGGAAAAAAGATGTAGATTCATTAATTAAAAAACAAAAGTTTTATCGTTGATTTAAATAAATACACTCTGGATGATATTTATTTCAACAGGGTTATTTCTAAACTTATAACTTCAGAGATAAGAGGATGAACAATATGTAATTAAACCAGCTGATGACCACATTTTTCTCTCAAATGAGAATCCAATAGTGTCATCTCTTTACATTTTAGAGCATCCTCAAAGGTAAAATAAACCGTTTTAAATGTGAAACTGTGAGACGACGTGAATATATCAGAGATCCTGTGACAGAGAAGGTCGCTGGTTCTGAGCAAACACGGCAGCACTGGGACAGAACTGGTCCGACTGGTTATTTGTAGACTCTAATGCAAGTTTAAGGAAGGTTGAGGATCTCTGAGCCCTTCCCATCCTCATCAGAGGGTTCTTACCCTTCTGGTCTCATTCAGAGGTGAAGGCAGGTCGCACATTCACAGAAATACAAGCTTATATTAAATATGACTTTAGATTTGCTTTTAATCACACACACTAAATCTAATGTGGCTGCAGTCTCACAAAAATATATTTCATAAGTAGTTAACTCTGATAAATAATTTAAATATTCATATGAATAATGAGCATTACTCAGTCCATGTTAAAGCTACAGAAAGAACATGAGACAATCACCTCCACCTTTCATATGAAGACAAAACAGCAGTTTGTAAATTAGCTTTTGAAATGAGCCATTTATCACATGACAAGCACCTGCTGCCTCCTTCATCTCCATCCAGGCTTTGTTCAACGCTGAATGAGACTGAATAAAAACTCCCCAGAGCATGTTTGCTTATAGAGAGAGTTCATTAAAAACTTGTCTACATTTTTCAGAAGTGACATGACTTATGAAGAGGAGGAGCGGTCGATTAAATGAGTAAATGAGCACTAAAGGTACAGCAGCAGCTTGCGCAAATGGACAAGGAGGACATATCTGATGTATGTGGTTTACACTTAAAATGAAAAATATTTAAAACAGATATTATGGAAAGTATCTGTGAGATGAGTATGATGATTCAAGATTTCCAGCAGAACGTATTTCATGGCACTGAGAACAGAGGGAATGAAAAGGATCTTACAGGCTGCCAGGTCTGGAGGTTTGGACCAGAGCTGCAACAATTAATGGATTAATATCATTTAGCTTGTTTTATTTTAGCTTAGTGTAGTTATTTGTTTCTATCCACTTGTTTTCTTGAGGTCAAACATAACGACATTACCTGGTAGAAGGATCTGAGTAAAATAAAATTAATACATTAATATTAAAAATACTATACTAAAACGACTACTAATAAAATAAGGAAGAAACAGCAGCTGCAACAATCATTCTGACTCAAGTCAATAGACATAAATTGAATCAGCAACTATTTTGACAATTGAATAATTGTTACATTCCTTTTTTTAAAATGTCAAACATTTTCTTATTGCAGCTTTTCAAATGTGAGAATTTGAAGTGTTTCTGTGTCATAAATAATAGTGAAGTCAATTTGGATTTATACATTTTATAGTTTGAAAATTATTGGTTTATGCTCACATATGTTTTCTTTTTCTCTGAATACTTTTATAAATGTTGTTTTCTATTGTCTATATATATATTGTCTATATATATATAGACAATAGAAAACAAGCTATTCAGCTATTCATGTTTTCTTCTGTGGTTTTCTATCAATAATCATCAGATTAATCAATGATATAAAGAAAGAGTTATTTACAGCCCTGGTTTTGGGGTCAGCCAGTGAAGTTAGTCACTTCATTCAACACTTTCAGTAACTGGCAGGAGTTACAGCTTCCACATTCAGGTCAATATTGGGCCAAACAATTTATGCTGGCTGAGGACAAGTCGACACTTTCCTGAGGAGGGTGTCCCTGCAGAGATAAACACGGATCATCAATACACTGTCCAAAGAGAAAATAAAGATAAACCTAATTCTGTTTAATATGTTTTCTAACCAATATTCCTAATCTCAGTAACAAGTGTTGAAGGATCTCACTTTGACCTGCAGGACAGATGCAGTGAGTTGACTGTATTGGTCTTCTCTTGACCTTCAGTTTAACCCCTTAACACCTATTGTCGTGAATTCCCATCAAACTGTTTCCATTCCCCCTGCAGCAGAGATAGCATATACATTCTTCCCCCAATGCTGGTTTGTTAAAGTGAGTTTCAAAAGAAGAAACATGGAGGTCCAGCTAAGGCTATTCCAACACAGGAGGTGATTCAGATGCTGTGGGTCACTGGTCAGTGGTTGAAAGTGAGCAGCAACGCTGTAAATGACCAAAATGTAAAGGCCAGACTGTCTTCAAATGCTCAAAGTGCAAAGTTCATCTGAGCCTCAACAAGAACCACAACTGATGAATGAATTCCACCAGTAAGAACCAAAGGGTCCAATTCACTGGATGACTTTACAAAGAGAAAACAAAGAAGTGGACACAGACTGTTTGATTGACCCCTGTTCTAGTTGGTCTCTACTTATAGTATAGTAGTTAGTATATAGTTATAGTTACTAGTTATAGTATAGTAGTTAGTAGATAGTTATAGTTACTAGTTATAGTATAGTAGTTAGTATATACTTATAGTAACTAGTTATAGTATAGTAGTTAGTATATAGTTACTAGTTATAGCATAGCAGTTAGTATATAGTTATAGATACTAGTTATAGTATATTAGTTAATATATAGCTATAGTTACCAGTTATAGTATAGTAGTTAGTATATAGTTATAGTTACTAGTTATAGTATAGTAGTTAGTATATAGTTATAGTTACTAGTTATAGTATAGTAGTTAGTATATACTTATAGTAACTAGTTATAGTATAGTAGTTAGTATATAGTTACTAGTTATAGCATAGCAGTTAGTATATAGTTATAGATACTAGTTATAGTATATTAGTTAATATATAGCTATAGTTACCAGTTATAGTGTAGTAGTTAGTATATAGTTATAGTTACTAGTTATAGTATAGTAGTTAGTATATAGTTATAGTTACTAGTTATAGTATAGTAGTTAGTATATAGTTATAGATACTAGTTATAGTATAGTAGTTAGTATATAGTTATAGATACTAGTTATAGTACAGTAGTTAGTATATAGTTATAGATACTAGTTATAGTAGTTAGTATATTATTTGTATTATTTATTATTTTTTTTATACAATTGTACATATATTCAGGCATCAATTGATTAACTTTGGCATCTGATTGATTTGATTTGTCTCTCTCAGCTCCTCCTGTAGATGCTGTGAGGATGTTTTTGGATCAGTGTGTCATGTATTTATCTGCTGATTCAGCATGTCCCCGTCTGTCCAATGGCTGGAGAAGCTCCAACTGTATATAGGTATTGTAAATTACAGCCCGGGTCCCAGCAGTGTTAATGCAGGTCCGCTCAAAATGTTGGTAAATGTACAGAAAAGAAAAGTTAGAATTAACATTGATGCATCTTAACTTTTGTCAATCAACAGAAGTTGACATGTCTGAGCCGCATGTTCTGCATTTTACAATCCAGCAGTTCTGGAAATTTTATACAAACACACACACACACGTACACATATAAATAGATAATACACACACACAGGCTCATTCTGTTCACGCTGTGCTTCTATTAGTCCCTCACACAGCAAACAGGACGGAATTAGTGATACGGTGGGTGATTTTTCACTAAAAAGTGCAGTTAGCCAAACCAAATAAATAACACCACCATTCATTCACTTTTTACTCCACCATCAGTTTCCCTTTCCCTCTGCTGCTCGATGCTGAGAAAACACACGCGCACACACACACACACACACACACACACACACACTCACACACTGAAATGAGGAAAATGACTCAATCAAATACAGATGCACAAGAGCAAACACATGGCAGAAACATACAACTACATATGTAGATGCAAACGGATCAAACACACACACACACACACACACACACACACACACACACACACTCCGTCTTCTCCACAGTTGGACATAAATAGCAGGATAAATAGAAAGGCGAGAGCCTGTTTTAAAAGGAGCTAGTTGAAGTGAGAAAGGTCAGACCAGTTCTCAGACGACTGAGGAGAACACACACCTCAACTGACCCAACACACACACCAGAGCAGACTGAGCTTATTCTACAGGTTCTCCCTTTGATTGCTTCTTTTCTACTAAATCCTTTATATCATATCATAGTAAAGGCAACCAGGTTGCATGTTCAGGAACCACAGGGAAAGACTTTAAAAACTCACTGTACATTCAAGATTTTTTACAAATGTTATACATACATATATATACATATATATATATATATATATATATATATATATATATATATATATATATATATATATATATATATATACAGTGGGGAAAACAAGTATTTGAACACCCTGCTATTTTGCTATTTCTCCCACTTAGAAATCATGGAGGGGTCTGAAATTTTCATCGTAGGTGCATGTCCACTGTGAGAGAGATAAACTAAAAAGAAAAATCCAGAAATCACAATGCATGATTTTTTAACAATTTATTTGTGTGATATAGCGGCAAATAAGTATTTGAACACCTGTGTGTCATCTAGAATTCTGACCCTGAAGGACCTGTTAGTCCGCCCATTAGAAGTCCACCTGCACTCCATGTATCATCCTTAATCAGATGCACCTGTTTGAAGTCGTTATAAAGACATATAAAGACATAAAGACACCTGTCCACCCCATACAATCAGCAAGACTTTAACTTGTAACATGGCGAAGACCAAAGAGCTGTCCAACGACACAAGAGAGAAAATTGTACACCTTCACAAGGCTGGAAAGGGCTACGGAGCAATTGCCAAGCAGCTTGGTGAAAAAAGGTCCACTGTTGGAGCAATCATTAGAAAATGGAAGAAGCTAAACATGACGGTCAATCTCAATCGGAGTGGAGCCCCATGCAAGATATCACCTCGTGGGGTCTCAATGATTCTAAGAAAGGTGAGGAATCAGCCCGGAACTACACGACAGGAGTTGGTCAATGACCTGAAAAGAACTGGGACCAACGTTTCCAAGGTTACTGTAGGTAATACACTAAGACGTCATGATTTGAAATCATGCATGGCACGAAAGGTTCCCCTGCTTAAATCAGCACATGTCAAGGCCCGTCTTAAGTTTGCATATGACCATTTGGATGATACAGAGGAGTCATGGGAGAAAGTTTTGTGGTCAGATGAGACCAAAATAGAACTTTTTGGTCATAATTCCACTAAGCATGTTTGGAGGAAGAAGAATGAAGAGTACAATCCGAAGAACACCATCCCTACTGTGAAGCATGGGGGTGGTAGCATCATGCTTTGGGGGTGTTTTTCTGCACATGGGACAGGACGAGTGCACTGCATCAAAGAGAGGATGACTGGGGCCTGTATTGTGAGATTTTGGGGAACAACCTCCTTCCCTCAGTCAGAGCATTGAAGATGGGTCGTGGCTGGGTCTTCCAACACGACAACGACCCAAAGCACACAGCCAGGAAAACCAAGGACTGGCTCCGTAAGAAGCATATCAAGGTTCTAGCATGGCCCAGCCAGTATCCAGACCTGAACCCAATCGAAAATCTTTGGAGGGAGCTCAAACTCCGTGTTTCTCAGCAACAGCCCAGAAACCTGACTGATCTAGAGAAGATCTGTGTGGAGGAGTGGGCCAGGATCCCTCCTGCAGTATGTGCAAACCTGGTGAAAAAATACAGGAAACGTTTGACCTCTGTAATAGCAAACAAAGGCTACTGTACCAAATATTAACATTCATTTTCTCAGGTGTTCAAATACTTATTTGCCGCTATATCACACAAATAAATTGTTAAAAAATCATGCATTGTGATTTCTGGATTTTTCTTTTTAGTTTATCTCTCTCACAGTGGACATGCACCTACGATGAAAATTTCAGACCCCTCCATGATTTCTAAGTGGGAGAAATAGCAAAATAGCAGGGTGTTCAAATACTTGTTTTCCCCACTGTATATATATATATATGTATATTATATATTATTATATTTTCATGCCTTTCTGTAGGATCAAGATCAGATCATTTTTGCAGAATCAGAGTCTGATCCATTTCAGATGTTTTGTGGTATAAAATTAGTTTTTAAATATCTTTAATATTGATTATAAGAAGCTAAAAACTGTATTATATATTGGTAGAACATCATATTTTCGAATAAACCTCCAAAAAGTGTAACATTTCGACACTTTATGTTTTCTCCAGTACTTTAGTAGTAAACTAAATCCTATTGCACAGCTGGAAAGACATCACCAACAGAAATGCTCATTTAAAGAGCACATTACCCCAGAATAACAATAATTACAGAGCATTTCCACCAAAACACAACTGCTGCACAGACTAACACACGGACCCAGACGTGTATATACTGTATATTAAATAGGTTTAATTGACAACAAGGTGAAAAGGAGAAAACAGCAAATGATGATGTGGCTGAATGGATTTAATTGAGTGATTCAGTGAGGAGGCGACAGACTCTGGTCTCAGTGGAACAGAAAGATCATTTCACCACCAGGGAAACACAGGAGTTTTTTTCCCTTGTTCTCTATATTAATAGTTTATATAAATATGAAAGTAAACAGAAACATAGGAATTGGAGTAAATATAACAGTTATGTGTGAATGTCAAACATCTTCTCTTCGGTATTATTTTCAACACCATAGTATTTCATCTTACTGGCTTCTTATGGTTTAACATGTTTATATATTACATTTATATATTTATATCCTGTATTACATTTGTTGTATACAATTTAATTCCTACAGGGTTATTAATAATAGATTCTGTCAACTGAGGACATCTCAAATCAATTTGTCTCATGTTTCATGACAACAATGAGGACTTTAGCCTAACAAATAAATAAACACATATTATTGAGTCACATAATAAAGGATTCAGTGGTTCACCTGTAATAAAACATCTCCAATTTTAGAGATGTTTTAGTACAGGTGTCCAGACCTGATTTTGGTACATTTCATTAATATTATCACAAAAATGCAGAAATCTACTGTTTTATGTTTTCTCTATAACTGTTTTTACAGTTAGACATGAAAAGGGGGGCTTTTATTTTAAAGGACATACATTCATGAGGTCACATGGCCAGGATATCCTGTTTGCTAATGGACATTTGACATGTGAGCATCACTGTTTCATAACCAAAGATTCTATTTTATTTTGAATTTTGGAAAATTTTCACTAAACAAAAAATGTACTTGAATTTAATTACATACAATTGAATTAGATTTTATACATTTATTTTCTAATATGCCAAATTAGATTTGTTGCCATATGGCAAATATGGAAAAATCTTATGTGTGTTACTTACTTAGCATGAAACTACCCTGAGCCTATGTTTACAACTTTTTCTTAAATTTATTAAATATATCTATTAATAAAAACATTCAAAACATTTTACCATGTCTAAGTTATTTCATGCGAGGGGTAATGATCATATTAATCCCTTTTATGTAATATTGCTTATTTGTTATAGAGAATCAATCCATTCTTTATATTTTTTAAAATATATAAAAATAAATCTCCTGGAATTCACGAGGATCCAGATGAAATTGGTGAGAAAATTTTAACAAAACTGTTGATGCGCAAACAGACAACTGAGGTGTAAATCCATCCCCTGTCGCTCACACTTCAATCCTGCTTCTTTTTTGACAGCTGGCCTCAGTTCTGAGTATGAAAACTGAGAGACTAATGAGGGAGGTTTTGGAAGTGGAGTGGCTGTTCCTCTGCCAGTGAGGTCTGCACGGAGACAGAGGGAAATGAATGGCATCAATGGAGAATGTGTCTGCTGCAGGTACAGGTGAGGTTCCAGCTAAAGCAGAAAAACAGAACAGGTCCAGTTCAGTTCATTTCCACAGTAAAAACAGAGCAGAGCGAGACCCAGAGGGTTCAGTTAGTGCAGCTACATCCTCAGTCTGTTTCCTTCAAAACATCCGCTCCATGAATTAGACATCTTATTTACCCAGCAGCCCCCTCCTCCTCCTCCTCCTCCATCCCACCTCCTCTCTGGCTTAACACCATGGCCCCACCCGCCTCACCCCTCTCCTCCCCTCGTACGCCCAGAAAGAGGAAGGTTCTTTCAAGGTTTTTGGTTACCATGGTGGTTCTCTATAAAACCGCGATGGCTCAAAGAGCCCTCTGATTTCTGCACAGGAAAGAAAAACTACAGATCAGAATAAATAAGCAACTGTGGCTTTCTTTTTCAGTTATTTTTAGTCCACAAACTCAGATCATCTCAGATCATCTTGTATTTGAAGGACGTACATGTCTGATTTCAACATGAATAAAGATGTTAATCTTCATCACCTTTTTAAAAATTTTAAAAAACTTCTCCGCTCAAAATGTTGTGAAATGTCTTTGTAAAAAACTATGTGAAATATATTCAGGAATGTCTACTTGTTAACTTCTCATACATTTGTTTACTCATGGTGACTGCCCAATAGAATGTTTATTGATTTATCTGGATAATTTCAATAAGAAAATGTACAGCACAGACTCTGACGTAGGCCCTGATGTTAACTCATTATTGAACTGACGTATGGGTCAGTGACAGATAATGGTTGACAAGATCAGAAAGTCAAAAACTTCCTGTTTCCTGTCCACTTTTTTCTTCTTTTCATGTGATTCTTTTGACACGAAATGTCAAACTGAAAAAAAATAATGAAAATGATAAATGATCAATTTTAACTATATTTAATCAACCTAAAATATAAAACTAGATAATAGCATCTGTTTTTCTATTTTTTAAAAAACCTTTTTTAAGAGAGTTAAACTATCTGCTACCAAGTTTTTAGGGTTACACCACATCACCTTTTTGTCATTACCCATTTTATAACAATGAGATCATGTGGATCTTTAGTCAAATCATCTGTTAATCAATAGAACCTGTAGAACTACATATACTGGAAATCATCATATTCTGTTACAGACATTTTATCTAGGGGTGACATGGTGGAGCAGGGGTTAGTGCTGTTGCCTCACAGCAAGAAGGTCACAGGTTCAAGACCTTCTTGGTCCTGGGTCTGGGACCTTTCTGTGTGGAGTTTGCATGTTCGCCCTGTGTCTGTGTGGGTTTTCACCGGGTACTCCAGCTTCCTCCCACAGTCCAAAAACATGCTGAGGTTAATTGGAGACTCTAAATTGCCTGTAGGTGTGAGTGTGTGAGTGAATGGTGTGTGTGCCCCACGATTGGCTGGCGACCATCTGGGGTGTATCCCTGCCTCTATAAGTGTTTTATAAATACTGTTAACATATGTGAAAACCTTTAATGCAAACAAACAGTATTCACAAGCTGAGGATTAATACTAGCTATAAGAACTTTATAGGAGAGGCTCATGAATATTAATGAGACAGACATAAAACAACTTGTTTTTTTCTAGAGTTACAGAAAACTATGGTTCATAAAACCATAAATGTCTCATCAGGATATCACAACTTCTAATAAAACCCAGCCCATCAGTTCTGAAGTTACTAAGTTACTTAAATAAAAGGTTAATTAAATTAAGGTTCCAGCAAATATTATCAGTCACAAATAAAGCCTAAAGCTTTTCATTGAAGTGTGTTTACATGACTTGTTATTTAAGTAAATCTGCTTAAATCCAGTAAAACACATTATAACTATGAACACTGAAGCAGAATCAGAAATAATTTGTCATTAAATAATTAATATAGACAATTTGTTACCTTTCAAATTAAAAGAACTACACTCATGAAGTGTTCTCATATATTACTTATTAAAACAGGATGCAGCTCATTGATCACAAACGTGCCTTCAGAGAAAATAAAACTCAGATACACTGCATGACTGTTAATTGTGATGAATTAATTATAAATTCTCCTATGAATGTTTAATTAAAACATGTAGACAGTGAGTACTGAACTATCCCCGATTGGCTGATTTAATGCACTCAGAGCTTCCTAAAGCTCTTCAGGAGGTTTGATTAGTGGAAACGCTGCTTCGTTACCGTTTAATGAGAGAGAGAAATAATGGAGTCACCGACACTAAATCCTTTGGCCTAAAAATATCATTTCCTCCCTGTTAATCCTCCTCACCTCTCACACATACCGGGGCACAGGCGGCAATTAAAGTGCATTTAATTTTAGTCTCATCTGGCATGTTAGATGCACAAAGGTACCAGTGTTAGCTGGAGGCCAGAGAGAGAGAGAGAAACACCGAGGTTTTTATACTGAGGATGGAGAGAGAACTCTGCATCTGAGAGAGAAGTAAGAGAGAAATAAGGAAGAAGAGAGTGATGTTTGTTGTAGTCGCTACTTTTAAAGCTGTGACTGGTTAGAGAGTGAGAAAGAGAGTAAAGATTAGATATTAGAGAAGTTTCACAGGGTTCAGTTACATTAATATGTATGTGTGTTGTATTTACATGGGCTCCAGTATGTAGATCATATGTGTTCAACCCAAGGCCTGGGGGCCAAATCTGGCCAAGTTTCACAGACTTGTGTGATTTATTGAGAGATGGAAAGTGAATAAATGTTTGAACTTAACGGAGACACACTGGTCACATTGTCTTTGTACGACTTCATTAACTCCAAAATCTTTTCTCAATTGGCCACGAACGTTGTTTAAAAACAGGAAAGTTTCTGTTTTTCCTTATTTTCCTTTGTTGAAGTACATCTGTCATTACTTTCTTGTACTTTCTATTCTTTAATATTTAGCATAGCAACACAAAACTATAGATTCCAATGTTTGTAATCTTTGCAATCCATTAAATAAATCAAATAGTTAATAGTGGTTATCAGCATATTCTTGTATGAATCTCTAGACATCTGTGATGATTTTACATGTTTTTCTGCAGCATTTTAATAACTAGATTATTTCTAACAGCATCATTAGGTGTTGTTGTTTGTTCTTTTCTTTTAGAAAACCTTATAAAACATGTCATCATTATGTCATCATTAAAATGCTTCTGGGAAATTATGTTTTTTTATTTAAAATCCAGAGTAACCAAACATGATGTTCATATAAATAAAAGTATTTCCAGTTCATGAAAGGTTTTTTTCTTGTTTGTGCTTCATTAACCATATCCCCCTGATTGTGCTGTAGTTGTATTTCGAGTTTAAAATTCTTTTTGAGCACAGGAGGATTTTCTTTTTTAGTTCCTGGCAGAAGCAAAGACGCTTCAGGATAAATCAAATCTGACCAGAATAAAGAAGAGAGTGCTACCTACCAAACCTCAAACCGCTCTGGCAGACGCTGTGGTGGGATGGCAGAGCTCAGGAGAACCTGTGGAGAGCAACAGAAATAGAAATGAAGCTTTTAAAACAGAACAAGATGGCTGAATGTTACCGCTGTGGACATTTCATCAGTGGTGGAAGAGGCATTCAGATCCTCTAATTCTGTAAAATATGTCATTATAGGTACAAATTCTGCATTAAAAGGCCTAATCAAGTAAAAGTGCATATATATTGTCAGTATAATGTACTTATAGAGTTTTAGCTGCTGGAGGCGGAGCTACAGTTAGCCAGTTTAGTCCAGTGATTCTCAACCTGGGGGTTGAGCTCCTCCAAAGGGTCAGCAGATAAATCTGAGGGGTCATGAGATGATTAATGGGAGAGGAAAGAAGAAAAAATTTGTTCTGATTCACAAATCTGATCTTCCTTTTTTCCTTTTTTAATTTTGCAGAAATATTGGAGTAAAAGTTCATAAGTAGAAATTCATAGTAAAAATACTGAAGCGATATATTTACATTTTTTTTGTTCTAACTTTGATTTTTGGTGAAATATTGGATCATTTGACCATTTATAAAATGAAACCATGAGAGTTCAGAAAGAAAAATCTTTATTTATTTGAGCTGTTAACAACTCATAGACGTGTGAAATAAAACCACTGGTTTCATCTTTCTTCTAATTATGTGTTATATTTTTAAAGCTTGTTATACTGTCCACTGAGTCTAATCTGCATCTGAAAAGCAACTGAAGTACTTTTCCCTCAGAAATGTAGTGAAGTATAAAGTACCATCACATGGAAGTACTCAATTACAATTATAAGTAGTGCTGTCAGTCGATTAAAAAAATTAACTGAATTATTTACAGGATTTTGTAATTAATTAATCTAATTAATCACATTTTAATGTCATATCTGCTAAAGGTCTCCTGATAAAGAATTTGAATTCTAGGATATTAAAAAATCATAGTGCATGACTAATCAATTAAATACAGTAAGAAGAGAAGATCTGAAATCCAATTTTTTTTATTGGTGAACTGTGTTTCATGAATTAAATCCAAAAGTAAAGACCAAGCACATTAAACCAGTTAGACCAGGTGCATTATTCAGAAATGTAAAACAAATACAGTAATACAGTTAAATAAATAAAATTCTGAAATAAAATAAGGCTGTCTCAAATAGGCACTTAAGCTCAATATAGCAATTCAAAAATGAATAATAGAAGTCGTTTAAGCTGCATTGTACCAACATAATTTTGATCGGTGAGAGCAAAAACATGTGGTTTGAACCAATCAGAATTAGCGATGCTGATAACATGACCATGTGTCCATCGACCAACCAGAAACGCATTTGTTTAGCTCGGCTCGCCTCGCGTTGCATAGCAACCAGAGACGCGCTCAGACTTGTCGCTCCGTGCCAAACGGCACAGACACTGAAACAGCGTAGATTACACTGAAACGAGCACACTGGAATTATTCAAGCACTCAGATAATGTAACTAATGTGACTTTAGTTCATTGTTTTCTTTATTTAACATGGGATTTTGACAGGGAGCTTCTTCTCCTTTTTTAACGGAACGCCGTTCCGGTCGTGAATCTTTTATTGGAATGTAGTTCCGGACAGTTCCGGTTCACTTTCACCCCAGAGCTCGACACCGTTGATACTCATAATTAATTGCGTTAAATTTTTAAGTAAATGTACTTAGTTATTTCCACCACCATCACCATTGCAAACTTTTCATAACATTAATCAACAAATAGCAAAATAAAGTCTCACAGTGACAGTTTTTTTTTCATGTTTGGCCATAAAATCAATATGAAATGATCTTTTAAGCAAAAATGTCACATCACATCAGAATTTACTGCCTCAGTTATTAGAACAGAGTTCTGTTCTGTTAAACCTGAACTGCAGGAAAACATGTTGAATCTGTAGCATCTTACTCAGAAAAGGAAATTTTCTGTGCTACATCTTCTTTATGAAAATCACTTCCAGTCTATTTGTTATATTCAAACTCAAAACTTTATTTCATGGGCTACATTCAGCACAGTTTGAGGTGGGCCGGACAGTTTTGATCTTAATTTACAAACCAGGAGAGATGACATTAGAAAAAAAGTGCAATTCCAACACTATAAAACCCCAGTTATTCCACAGTGAAATTAACTAAACCTTAACAAGTGTAAATATCTTGTCAGTCAGTCATTTTCTATACCTGCTTATTCCTCATTAGGGTCACAAGGGTCTGCTGGAGCCAATCCCAGCGCGTTACGGCGAGAGGCAGGGATACACCCCAGATGGTCTCCAGCCAATCGTGGGGCACACACACCATTCACTCACACCTACAGGCAATTTAGAGTCTCCAATTAACCTCAGCATGTTTTTGGACTGTGGGAGGAAGCTGGAGTACCTGGTGAAAACCCACACAGACACGGGGAGAACATGCAAACTCCACACAGAAAGGTCCCAGACCCAGGACCAAGGAGGTCTTGAACCTGCGACCTTCTTGCTGTGAGGCAACAGCGCTAACCCCTGCTCCACCATGTCGCCCTGAACATATCTTGTTTTTGGCACAATTAGTCCAATATTGAGTAGAATTATCTTGAACCATGTTATTCCATTGACTGATAATTTTGCATCAAGTTTTTTCTTGAATTTAGTCAGTTTAGTCTTGTTTTCTTAAAACAAAATTGAATTGTTTGACCTTTTATCTTAATGTTGTTTTTTATACCACACTTTGGACTTTTTTCTCATAATTATAACTTTTTATCTCATATTTCGTGAAAAAAACTTGAATTTAAGCAAAATTATCTGCCAATTCAAGATAATTTCACTCAATATTAAACTAATTGTTTTAAATATAAATATAGGATTCCCCTGGTAAGATTTGATTTTTTTTACAGTGCACTGAATAATATTTAGTTTTTAAACCAACAGTTGAGGTTATCTCCTGCCTTACAAACCATTTACAAAACAAAAACTGTAAATGAGTCCTGAAAGATTCTCACTGATTTCACATTTCTGTGCAGAAACACTTTGTATAGTCATCATCCAGTGGGCCACATGTTTGACACCCCTGTTATACCTCCTCCCTCCCTGTAGGTTTCTGTTCATTGTTCCAGATTATTGGATATATATATATATATATATATATATATATATATATATATATATATATATATATATATATATATATATATATATATATATATATATTAAATTGAGATGTATATTTTATATTGAGCCCAACCAGGGACTGGAGTAGAGAATTATCACCTAGCTATAAACTAGCTATAAAATATCACATCAGTTCATTCATGTAACTACTGTATGTCTGACTGCATTGTCCCTGTCAAATAAATAACATAAATAAATATTCTTTCTCTATCCAGCATCTATCTCCTCCTCCTCCCTCCAGGTTTCTGTTCATTGTTCCAGGTTCAGGTGCCATGGCGGCAGGTTAATGGTTAACTTCGGGCTCGGCCCTGGCGGAGGCCGAGGGGAGGAGGCGGCAGCCATGAAGAAACGGTGACATTTCACTGCCATTATTCATCCATGCTTTGTTCCCGCAGCAGCCAGGAGTGTTTGCACTGGGATGGAGCCGTGAGGGCGGAGGGATGCCGAGATGGAGGGATGAATGGGGCTAGGGTGTGGAGAAAGAAGAAGGAGGAGGGGGGAGAGAGGGACTGATTGGGGGTTTGAGAGGTGAAAAAGTCATGGGGTTAAAGTGTGAGACACCTATGAGGAGAGGATAAGAGAGACAAAGGCCTCTGTGTTTCTGCCTCACTATCTCCCAGTATTAATCCACAGGATTCCTTCTCTCTGACCTTCTGATGTCATGCTGTACTTTTCTATTATGCCTCTTTCTTCCAGTTCTTATTTCACTGTATCTGCCTGTGACACACACACATATACATTGCACGCACACACACACTCACACACATGCTCTTCCCAGCTGTTTACATGGTGTGTTTGCACAATATGGTGGCTGGGAGGAGGAGGACAGCTAAGGAGGAGCAGGGATGTTCACCTCAGTCAGAGATGTTCTCTAAAGTTGAAGTCATGACATGTGACGACATGTGTTATATTCCTGCTCTTATCAGGCAACATTTGCTATTATCTTATTACACTCTCACCTTATTGTCTGTATTATTTGGCTCATGTTACTCATTAAATATCCCACTTAATGAAATAAACACTGGTGTAGTTCTCATCTCATAAGTCAGACTAGTTCATATCAACAGGAACTTCTAGTATTTACATGATATTCAATAAACAGGAGGACTTTCCAGTCTATAACAAATAAAACTTCAATCTTTAAACTTTAACTATGATAATTTACATTGATATTTACTTCACTGTGTGTATTTTCTGTTTTTATGTCTGTGAGGCACTCTATATACCCTCTTTACTAATATAGGTTGTAATTAGCATTATATGTATGCTTTTATTTTTTTATTTCTCATGTGAAGCACTTTGTGATGTCTGCTCTTGCAGGGTGTTATAAATACATGTAATTACCTACTGATTATTGGAAATAAAAATGGACCATACACATATACATTCTGATCTGTAGCAAACTCCAAATGAATGATGGACTGAATAAAGAAAAGCAGAACTGAAAAACAACAACAAATGATATAGTGTGTTTAAACTAACTAAAATTATAGAGAAAATGTCCTCAGTTTTCGTCTTTTACAGATTTAACACTATTAAGGTGCATCTTGTGTTGAGTGTTTAACTAATTGAAGTTGGTGGTTGTTTTTTCATCTGTCCTAGAATATGCTGCAGGTAAATAAGTAAATGTAATATTCATCTTTAATATGCTTATAATCAATCATTAGTTGGTTAATGTCCTTTCACTACAACTCACCTAAAGTTAACCTGTGGAGTTTCTGATCACTAGTAGCACTATGCAACAAAGGATCCCTGTTTAATTTGTTCTATAGTGCACATGCACCATTCCTGCCAATGGTTACACACTATTCCAGTGACAGATGGAATTAACACCCTCTTATTTGATTTTTTTAACTGCACCTTTCTACTTATATTTTAAGTGATTTTATATGTTTAAGTGCATCTTACTCTGTATAATATTCATACATATTTGATCGCAATGTTGCACAGTTCTGTTTGTAAATTCTGTTATGGAAGCAGGTCTCTATCATTAATTCTGCATAAATGTTTCTGCTTGTATTTCACACAGGTGATATAACAGTATGATTCAGGCCAAAGCCCTTTTCAACAATTTACCTGAAATTGAATTGGTGATAATTCACAAAGGAATGCAAAACTAGGAAGAACATGACTGTTAATGGTGGAAGGTAATAATTCAGGATTCATTTTTTTTTAAAGAAAATTCACTTTTGAATTACAAAAAATAAGAAAAGAAATGTCTGAAAAAATATTCAACATATTTGTTAAACTGCAGAGATCCACACCATGTGTTGTCAGTAACAATGCATGTAAACGGTAACTGTTTATAATAAAACTCACATTAAACATCTTAATACATACAGTTGTTTTATACAGTTTGTTTTAGTCTTTTATATAAAAAAACAAAACTGAACTATGATATGAATAATGGGATCATTTTCACAGGGTTTACATTTAAATAAATGGAGAATGTTTAAAATAAATACACTGCTGCTGCCAAACTACAACTATAGCTGCTTATAAACACATGTATGATCCACAATGCTGTATATTCTCAGATCACTTACACACACACACACACACACACACACACACACACACACACACACACACACACACACACACACACACACACAGTATAGAACAATGACTGGCTTTGGCAGAGCCCGGCTGACAGGAGGAGATGGGCTGGATCTATTGTTTGATGTGTTTACTCACAGACTCACCTGGCACTAAGCTAATAGCACTGGCTCTATCTGTCAGTGCAGGGGACGGGGGTCTCAGCCCACACACACACACACACGCACACACAATGATACACAATGGAATATAGCTTCAGATTAGACATAAACACACACACTGATGATGAGAAAGTGATGTGTGAGGTATCTTTTTCTTCCAAAATTGTGCATGCATGTGTGTGTGTATGTGTGCATGCATGTGTGTGTGTGTCCAGTCACACCTGGGTGTCCTGGGAGGTACTGGGTGAAGTGGGAGGGTTTATGGAAGAGAAAGAGGTGGTGGTTGGGGGGGGGGGGGGGGGGGACTCTTTCAGGTTTTTACTACTGTGCAAACACACACAAACTCACACACACACCAACCACAGTTGATGGGTTTTGATGGGATCAGTTGGAAGCCTCTGAGTGACCCTGCCCCAACCCCACCCTTGTTTGATCGACAAGGGTGAGAGAAGAGTGCTGGGAGTGTGTATGTGTGTGTGTGTGTGTGTGTGTGTGTGTGTGTGTGTGTGTGTGTGTGTGTGTGTGTGTGTGTGTGTGTGTGTGTGTGAATAATGAAGAACATGTAAAAAAAAAAAAAGAAATACAGGAAACATTTGGAAACGAACACAATAACCCTATAAACAACTCAACACAATAAAAAAAAATAACCACAAATCAACTTTGAAATCAGCAATGTGCAAAAAGTATATATATATATATATATATATATATATATATATATATATATATATATATATATATATATTTGACTCCATGCCTTGTCTGTGGATCTTATTGGTTCCTACCTGCTAATCTAAAAAAACAAAAGAAAAAAGCTCACAAATATCTCATCAGTAATTTCTGGAAACAGAACTTTAATACTGTAATTTTAGAAAATTTGACTCAAACCTATTTCCAAACATTCTTTGGGGGTTTTAAGTGTCTTTTCTTTCGGGGTATTGTGCTGCTGCTTCCTGCATCAGAGAGAGGTGGTCCGGCTGGACTTTCAACAGGATAATACCAGGTTTAACAAACAAACTTTAGCTTTAGGATTATGTTTTGTGGTTTCCTGGCAGCAACATTTTAACATTTTAAAGAAACAACATGGTGAGGGGGTTGAAATGTGAATCCAAAATGCAAATTTGCACCAACTTCATGTCACAACCCTGAAGTTGCTTCAACATGCTTTCTTCAACGTCTCCACCGTGTCAGGTCCAAATAGAGAAAATTTCATCCTCTACAACAGCCCTCATGCCGCAAACATGCGGCATGAGGGCTCGTTCTGGCCCACCAAAGGGTCCAATCCGGCCCCTGGATGAAAAAAGTGGAGTTTGGGATTTTATATTTCCCCACAGAAATGTGACGCCTTGGTGCTTGTTGTATTCACAGCAGCTTACAGAGCTTAAGGAAAATTAATTATAAACACATATAGTAATGTTTTTTTTTTTTTAAATCTCATTAATTTTCTGAAGGTCTGAGGCTGTTCATCGCCTGTTTTCTAAATGGGTGGCTCAAGAGTTTTTAGATAGAAGTTTTACCTCTTTACATGAAAAGAAAAGGAGAAATTTAGATTAATAAAGATCAGTTTCACTGGTCCAGCCCACGTGGGTTTAAAACCTCTTCTCTACAATCTGCACATATTATTATATCCAAAGCTATAGAAACACCCGCTCTGTTGTGACATCACAACAGGAGCCATTTCTAAATGGCCACCATACAGAGGAGGCCAGACCATAACAGAATGAGTCGATTTTATTTCACAATAAAAACACCAGAGACCTAAATATTTATAACACAAGCACTGAGAAGGTTTTTTTTCACAATAGGAGTAAAATACACTACTCCAACACTAGAGCCGCCAATGGGTCAATTTGACCCATGTAGTGGTTCTAGTGTTAATTTCACTAGTAGAAACATCTTCCATTATTATAGTATTACTATTATAGTATAATATTATAGTTTCTATTAATATTAAAAATCTTTAAAAATAAAAGGTTTTAACGGTAGAACTGCTAACAGGTCAAATTGATCCCTGTAGCAGTTCTAATGTTAATTTCAGTAGTAGAAACATATTCCATTATTATAGTATTACTATTAGTAATTAGTATTGCTATTATAATATAATATTATAGTTTGTTTGTATTAATATTAAACCCCTGTAGTGGTTCTAGTGTTAAATGTAGTGAAGTAGATGAGGGTTATTCTATGGCTTTAACTCCACTAGTTTAAACCCATGTCAGGTTTCCCTGGTTCACTCTCAGGTCTCATGGCCTGGGCCTTCAGGAGCAGGGCCGACCTCCACTGATAAGCTGCTTTTTTTCTTCTTTTTTTGTTTTTTTCGGCTTGGGGCTTGGCTCGCTGCCAGCTGATAACAACACGGGGCATACCTGCTGCATTAATGATTGGTTAGCCCTGCCTGCTGCCCTCGCCCAGCTCCTTTATTTTAACATAATTCTTTATCGTTTAAGGCATTGAGCAGAAACTTGAGCAGAATCTTATCAAGCGAAGGCATAAGAACTGCCATCTCGGGGGCTATTGCAACAAAACGTGCAGAAGAAACAAATGACACTATTTTCCTACTGTTATTCCAACTATGAAAATGTCTTGAATGTTCTCCAAATGAAGAGGAACAACTCTGTGGAGACAGAGCTTTAAACTGAAGTCAAGCAAATCGTCATTAACATCAAACAGGGTTCAGCTGACAGTCACCCTGAGTAGCAGTAATGGAGGGAGGGTCTGTATCTACAGCAGCATCTGGTCTCAGCCTGTTGCACATGGCTGCACCGCTACCAACCGCCAGCACACATGTCGTGTGCATGTGACATAGTGCATCCTCTGATTCTGTCCACAGCACAACTCATCAATGAAATATACATGTTACATATGATTCCTGTGGTGTTTCTGTCGTATATTTAACCTCTTTCCCCCTAGACGGTGGGTGATTTCTTTTATAAATAATTAATCCTTCTTGTTAAGTCGAGTAGCAGCACCAATACGTACATGTAACACACCAAAATGTCAACAAGAAACTCAGCTACAAGTCTATATCAAACAGTATTAGCTTAACAAAACATAATTTCAACTCCAATCAATAATATACATTAAACATATAAAGAAAACATAAATCTGTAGATTTCTGCATTTTTGTGATAATATTATTGAAATTTGCTGAAATCAACTCTGCCTGGACACCACTTTTATGCTTTATTCTAGCTGGATGTACTTCAACACTGTAAATTTTAAATTGATTCTGGCACTGGTACAACTATCTCACAGGCGATAGATTTATTTAAACCCAAGATCATTCAGAAAACCCCTGTAGTTGTGGAGATATACTGCATTAACTCTGGACATGTCATTTTGGAGAGGTAGATTGATAAATAGACCTAGAGGGGAACAGGTTAACGTATCAATGGTATATTTCAGGTTTTATTATATCAACTTATTAAAGCTTCATTGCTTTTGCGAATTATAGTAAAAGGAATGTAAGTATTTGAAAGTTCATTGAAATGAGCGATCAGTTTATTAACCACCAAGTGGCAACCAGAGGCTGAATTCACCATGTAGAACCCTGCAGGTTCATGAGTGTTATATCTATTGAATAAAGATTTTTTAACCCATTCAGGCCTAGATTTTTTTTCAAAGATTTCATGCATATAATTATATCAGTGAGTCACTAACAATCATGTTATGCATCCATTTTTTCATTTTGTACCCTTTTCTTTGCAGAAATTTGCATTTTAATGGATGTTATCCCCATCTACAGAATGTACAGAATTCTTTTGGGGGGGATTATTTTATAAACTTGAATGATTAAATAGTTATATACATGTCAGGGCTGAATATCATAATAATCTAAATAAAATTATTCTTTCTGGGAGGGTTTGTATTCTCCATGTTCTCAGGAGGAAATTGATGTCATGTGACAGGAAGTGTTGGAAACTTGGAAATTTATTGGCTTTTTTATGCAGGTTTTTTGCTCTTCAGTCGCCAACTATCATGTCATGAGAAGAAGAAAAAAGCTGTATGAGTAACATTTCAATTTTTTGTTTTAAATATAAAATGACAGTCATAGACTCATAGGCTTCAATGGGTTAAATTATGTTAAGCATTGGATTACCTTAGTTTAATTCAGCAGTCTTAAATTCAGTTTGTATAATAAAATATTATACAAATATACATATATATAAATAGTTGTATATATTGTTGTTAGTGTCTAATTATTAAAATGCTGCAGCAAAACATGTAAAATCATCACAGATATCTAGAGACTCATACAAGAATATGCTGATAACCACTATTAACTATTTGATTTATTTAATGGGTGTTTCAAAGATTGGAATCAATGGTTTTCTGTTGCTATGCTAAATATTAAAGAATAGAAAGTACAAGAAAGTAATGACAGATGTACCTCAACAAAGGAAAAGAGTTAACGAAGTCGTACAAAGACACCGTGACCAGTGTGTCTCCATTAAGTTCAAATATTTATTCACTTTCCCATCTCTCAATAAATCACACAAGTCTGTGAAGCTCTTGAGAGGCCACAGAAAATGAGGTGGGGGACCAGATTTGGTCCCTGGGCTTTTTTCTTTTAAATATAATAAAAAGCAATAATTTTGAGCATATTTCAGACATTAGTTTCATTGAGCAGCCATAGTCAATTGTTTTTCACTTCACATTCATTGGGATCATTTCCACCACATTTACACCGACCATTCTGAGCATTCTCTCTCTGTGTATATGTGTGTGTGTGTGTGTGTGTATGTGTGTGTGTGTGTGTGTTTTGTCTCCATCAGACACCACTCCACCTTTAAGACTGTTGCCATGATGCCAACTTTTTAAACCTGCATTTCACTCCTTAGTTCCTATCAACAGAATCCACCTTGGTGAGTCATCAGTCCCCCAGTACAGCACCAGTCCTGTGCTGCTGGCTGTGATTGTGTGGAGAAAACATGAACTACACTCAATACAACTCTGTGGGTTGGCATTAATAGAAAAAAAGAGACAGATTACAGCAACAGAATACAATTTTCACACACTTGCAAAGGCAGAGAACCGTGTTAACCTCTGTTCTGTGTTTGTGTTTTTGATCACGTCTTTTGGTCCATTATCAGCAGTACAGTGGGAGTGCTGCATCTGAAACTGAGCGCTGTGGGTCGGGCAGTGACCTCGGGGTTGTCTGGGCTGGATAAAAGGAAGTCCTGGTTAATGAGTAACGGTGGCGATGTGGCCTGGCGCTACAGGTGGGGTGGGTGGGGGTTGGCTGCGACACACACTGATAAGACGGGAAGGCAGGGTGAGTTTTAGTTTTAGAGGGGTGGGGGGCGAGATTTCAGCTTCACTTGCCTGCACTTGAATTAGAGATTTAGTTTATTTTCAATAGGTGTGTCGATGAAATGAAGGAAGGAAGCGAGGAAGGAAAAAGGAAAATGAGCGAGAAGGTGATGTTACAGCAACCCACCTGTGTGATTGGTGCATCACAGACAGCAGCAGCCTTTATAATCAAGCGTGTGTAGTAACTTACAGAACAGCAGAACCAGCATTTTATTAGTCCATGTGTGTCCAACCCAAGACCCGGGGACCAAATCTGGTCCTCCACCTCATTTTCTGTGGCCCCTCAAGAGCTTCACAGACTTGTGTGATTTATTGAGAGATGGAAAGTGAATAAATGTTTGAACTTAACGGAGACACACTGGTCACGTTGTCTTTGTACGACTTCATTAACTCCAAAATCTTTTCTCAATTGGCCACAAAGGTTGTTTAAAAACAGGAAAGTTTCAGTTTTTCCTTATTTTTCTTTGTTGAAGTACATCTGTCATTACTTTCATGTACTTTTATTCTTTAATATTTAGAATAACAACACAAAAACATAGATTCCAATCTTTGAAAAATCCATTAAATAAATGAAATAATTACTAGTCACTATTATGAGTGGAGAGGAAATCATCTATTATAATAATAATAATATTATGTAGATCCATATATATGATCTTTATAATTGGCCCTTTGAGGGAAACCAGAACACTGATGTGGCCCAGGATCAAACTGACTTTGTCTCCCCTGTATTAATCACAGAAGGTAATAAAGCACTATTGGTGCTGTTATTTCCAGTAGTACTAATAATAGTAATAACAATAATGTCAGGCTCAACAGCATCATTATCAGTAATATCGATGTAGTAGTAGTATCACTGGCAGAGGTGGATAGTACTTCAATATTTGTGCACAATTTTCAGCTGCTGCTACTTTGAGTCATTTCCTGCTGAATTTGTTGTATTTCCTTATGTAATTAAGTTGTCATTCATCAATCATTTAGCAAAGAGAGGAAGTTTTTCATTGTGCATACTTCTATTTAACATTTCAATGTTGACCTTTTACTTGCAATGTAGTATTTTCACAATAAGGGTATTTGTACTACAAAATATTTCCTCTACCACTGAGTAGCAGGAGCATTTACACCAGTATTGATATCAATACTTATTGATACCATTAGTAATGACAGTTTCAGTAGTACAAGTTCTATTCAGTGGTGGAAAGTAGCTGAATACATTTACTTTCTACTCCACTACATTTACCCAACAGCTTTAGTTACTTTTCAAATGCAGTTAATATTTTACAATAAATTATTATATGTTAATATTCTATTATCTGTATTCTATTAAACATATAATCATTTATATAATACTTGTTTTAATTGTCTTTGTGTGAAAGCTGCCAAATATTGTGCAGTACTATTACAATTCGAGTACTAGTACAATCACAATTTGATAATGAAAATATCTCTAGCTGGCAAAACATTGATATCCTAAAATATTAAAATGCTATCACATGTATTTAGTGATTTCAAAAGTTAGTATAATACTATAATGATATAACACAGTTTAATGAATACTTTTACTTTTTGCTTACTTTTACTTAAGTAGAATTTTAAATTCAGGACTTGTTGAGTATTTTTTTGACAGTATTGAACAGTATTTCTACTTTTATTTAAGTAAAGGATCTAAGTACTTTGTTCATCACTGGTTGTATAATCTGTATTTAAAGCAGTACAGTAAGAGCCCCTGTCTAGTACAAATAACAGTAACAATGGCATTAGTGGCAATAATTAAACAGTTGATAGTATTCATATTTAATATATTATAGTATAATTGCAGTATAAATACTAGCATTAGAAGTAGCAGCAGCTGTAGTACAGCTGTGGTTTATTGATCTCAGAGCGGGAAATTCCTTCTCCTGCTGAAATACCGTAAGTGATGTAACACGCTGACCAATCATTGCTCTGCTGCTGAAATCTGTCAACAGGTTCACTTTGGAAACGAGAGCATGAACGTGATCACCTGCACACATTTAACCCCTTAAAATGTACAACTTTAATTAATCAGTAAACCAACCAGCAACAAATAAATAAATAAATAAAACATTTACAGCAATGTTATAAACGTTATTGATAATTTTTGACTCCTCGGAATGAGTGAACTGGAATGTGAAGGTGATTCGTATTGATCGTTTAGAGAGCGCTGATAAGACCCCCCGATACTGACCTAAAACAGGTTGCCACGGCAACCGGTGTCACCTTTAACCTCTGCGATTTAGCTTTACTTCCTCATTCTGTGCAGTGTGGCAGGAGGGAGGCTGACATGAGATCAAAGCTGAACATTTATTCATGCAGTTAAAAAGTTTTAAGAGTCTGTTTGCCTGCAGCTGATTTATATGATGTCACTGACATGATGAGATAACTCAGTAGGTTAGAGAAAAGCAAGCAAGTTAGAGAAATTCCTCTTTTTATTTCTATCCATGCAGGTGTCATTTGAAACCCTCAGTGGACAAAATCCTGTTTGTCCAAAGCCCAGAATCTTCACCTCCTTTTAAAGAGCTTCTTGACTCCCAGAGTCTGTTTTTTGTGTCTTAGCCAGAACAAAAGCTCACTTTAAACACAACAAAGCAGAGGAAATCCTTGGCATTCATGGTCAGGGTGTAAAGTTTAGGGTTCGAGGGCTTTAAGGGTGAAACTAATGAGGATATAAAGATAAATCTGCTGGATGCAACAACTCCCTCTTCTTAGTCTTCTTCTCTCCCCTCCTCTCTCACAGACCTGGTTCGACCCCACTAGGTAATGAGTTACCTGCTCTATCTGACCTGTTCTACCCACGTAGCCCACTCACTCACACACACACACACACACACACACACACACACACACACACACACACACACACACACACACACACACAAATCACTTAGCCCTCAAAGTCCACTTATACACTCAAACCACGTCCACAATAATGTGTATAGAAGCTGCAATTTTTCTATCTTTTTAAGATTTGAATTGTTAACCCCTTGATGACTGAATATATTTACAATTATTTAAAAAAAATAATTATTTGTGTTTTTGCTTTGAATCTGATGCAAAATTAAGTAGACATTGTTAATTTGTCTATTGCACATGGAATAGATTTGATGCAAATTAGGCATTAATACTATACTTTACTATATACTAACTACTATAACTAAGTTACTATAACTATATACTAACAACAATACTATAACTAGTAACTCTATATACTAACTACTATAACTAAGTAACTATAATTATATACTAATTACTATATATAACTAAGTAACTATAACTATATACTAACTACTATACTATAACTAGTAGCTATAACTATATACTAACTACTATACTATAACTATATTCTAACTACTATACTATAACTAGTAACTATAATTATATACTAACTACTATACTATAACTAGTAACTATAACTATTTACTAACTACTATACTATAACTAGTAACTATAATTATATACTAACTACTATACTATAACTAGTAATTATTAACTACTATACTATAACTAGTAACTATAACTATTTACTAACTACTATACTATAACTAGTAGCTATAACTATACACTAACTACGATACTATAACTAGTAACTATATACTAACTACTATACTATAACTATATTCTAACTACTATACTATAACTAGTAACTATAATTATATACTAACTACTATACTATAACTAGTAACTATAACTATATACTAACTACTGTACGTTAACTAGTAACTATATCTATATACTACTATATATAACTAAGTAACTATAACTGTATACTAACTACTATACTATAAATAGTAACTATATCCATATACTAACTACTATACTATAACCAAGTAACTATAATTATATACTAACTACTATACTATAACTAGTAACTATAACTATACACTAACTACTATACTATAACTAGTAACTATAACTATATACTAACTACTATACTATAACCAAGTAACCATAAATATATACTAACTACTATACTATAACTAACTATAACTATATAGTAACTATTATACTATAACTAATAACTATGACTATATACTAACTACTATACTATAACTAGTACCTATAACTATTTACTAACTACTATACTATAACTAGTAATTATAACTATATACTAACTACTATACTATAACTAGTAACTATAACTATATACTAACTACTATACTATAACTAAGTAACTATAACTATATACTAAGTACTATACTATAACTAGTAATTATAACTATATACTAACTACTATACTATAACTAATAACTATATAGTAACTACTATACTATAACCAAGTAACCATAAATATATACTAACTACTATACTATAACTAACTATAACTATATACTAACTACTATACTATAACTAGTAACTATAACTATTTACTAACTACTATACTATAACTAGTAATTATAACTATATACTAACTACTATACAATAACTAGTAACTATTACTATATACTAACTACTATACTATAACTAAGTAACTATAACTATATACTAACTACTATACTATAACTAGTAACTATAACTATATACTAACTACTATACTATAAGTAGAGACCAACTAGAACAGGGGTCAATCAAACAGTCTGTGTCCACTTCTTTGTTTTCTCTTTGTAAAGTCATCCAGTGAATTGGACCCTTTGGTTCTTACTGGTGGAATTCATTCATCAGTTGTGGTTCTTGTTGAGGCTCAGATGAACTTTGCACTTTGAGCATTTGAAGACAGTCTGGCCTTTACATTTTGGTCATTTACAGCGTTGGTGCTCACTTTCAACCACTGACCAGTGACCCACAGTATCTGAATCACCTCCTGTGTTGGAATAGCCTTAGCTGGACCTCCATGTTTCTTCTTTTGAAACTCACTTTAACAAACCAGCATTGGGGGAAGAATGTATATGCCATCTCTGCTGCAGGGGGAATGGAAATGGTTTGATGGGAATTCACAACAATGGGTGTTAAGGGGTTAATCTTATCAATCATCATGATTGATTGACATATCTTTCATCTCTATATGAGAGTCTGTATTTCAACTTGAGTTTTTGAGCTATAACTCAGTCGCCTGTAGCTATAATTTTGACTGCAGTTGGAATGCAAACAGTTTGATACAAATTTGTGACAATAAGGCATTAATAATATACTGTCTACTCTGAAACTTCAAGAGGAGAGATGAGCACTTCCATCCTTCCTTCACATGCAAAGTGGTTTCTTCTTTCATGACATTTTCATGACAGTTCTTCTCTCTGTTTACAGATCAAGTTGAGAGGACAGGAAGGTGGCGGCATGTCAACATTCTGATAAAGGATGATGACGATTAAGGCTGCAGAACATTTCAGCGTGAAACACAAGGCACGCAACTGTCACTGGATTTGAAATTCTAAAGCAATTCTAAAGTTACAATGATACACAAGTGGTTTATCAGATTTCTTCACTTTGACTTATAGTTTTAAAATCTGATTATCCACAATGCAACATAAGGCCCAAGACAGGACGATCTTTAGAGCATTTTCCAAATGTGTTTAAAGAATAAAAAATTCACAAAATTGGACTTGCTTCATAATTTCACATTACGTCATTTTCTAACTAAACTAAACTAAACTGATGTGGCCATTAGACAATTACACTCACAATAGAAGCTCCATTGTTTTACACGTGTCCTGGGTTTTATTTGAAGTTGTGATATATTTTGTGTCTGTCTTAGTAATATTAATTAGTTTCTCCTCTGATTGGCTGATTTAAATGAATGACATCACAACTCCACAGAAATCCTGATGGCTCATTTTAAAGCACAGATTCTCAAAACAGGCATCCCTGTATTTCTCTGTGGATTCACAACTTTGAAACGCTGCTCAGTGTTCACTGAAACCTTATAATCAAAAAGATATTAAATATTCTACCTTTCTACTCTTTGGGACCTTTAACAAAACTAAACAGTGACTTTCTATCTTTTCTGATATCAAACCCCAATATTTTTGCCTGCACCATACTCCCAACTCCTATATGCACTAATTAATTACCTCAAATAACTCCACTTTTATATTGCTGAAATTTGACATTTGTGCGCTCTCCCATCAGGTTTTCAACATATGGAGCCTTTTCATATTTTTTGAAAAAATGCTCTGTTTAAAAGTTTTAAATCCATAGTCTTTGACCCCAGCCCCATATTGAGATTATCTATCAGGTTACCCACCACCGCTCCCCCACCCCTGGTCACCGAGTCCAGCTCAGAGCGCCGTGGGTGGAGGGTGAACACAGCGAACTGGCTTCCTGTCAAAATCAATTTCTCCTCATTTTATTTACCCTCTAATTCATCAACTCAAGTGTCATGACATCAGAAAACACTGAAAACACATGGAGCAACTGGACAATACACAGGAGAAAATGAATCATGTTGTTTTTCATTTATTTACAGATTGGACTTTACATCAGCCTGAGGTGGCTGAAAAGTTTTATCCATAGAAGAAGTCATTCAATCTGTGTGTGTGTGTGAATCGGTTGACACTTATAGCTGACATAACATAAGGCCCGAGATGATTCTTAGAAAGCATTTTCTAAATTTGTTTAAAAATTAAAAATTACAAAAAAAAATGAACACAACTGAACTTAAATTGCTTCATAATTTCATATTTTGTCATTTTCTAACTAAACCAAACTGAGGTACTGAGGTGTCCATCAGACAATTACAATCACATTAAAAGGTCCAGTGATTTACACTTTTCCTGGGTTTTATTTGAAGTTGTTATATATGATATAGATGTGTTCTACTGTATTTTAGTGGAGATCAATAAAAATTCTTAGATGGTGGTGGTGATGACAGTCAAATCTAACCACCACTGCTTGTTGTGGTTAGTTGAGCCGTCAGTCAGTGGGGTGGTAACGGATTTATATCAGATGGTTCCACTTCCTCCTCTACATCCTTTAACTGCACAGATGACTGGTTTTCCTGGAAGCTGTGTTTGCATGTGTACCTGCACATGCATGAGTGAAATATATTAATATAATATTATTAACAGCAATAATATACTGTATATGAATAACCCTAAAAACTCAAAAGCAGATAGTTTAACTCTATTAAAAAGGTTTTAAAACACACATGATCAACAAGTTTTATATTCTAGATGGATTAAATATTTAAAATTTATCACTCTTTTCATGTCAAAAAATCACTCAAAATCATGATTTTTATAAAATAAAATGATACAAATGGATGCTGCTGTTTCCTCTGTATGATCTGACCAATCTAATAATAATTTAATTCAGTAATTTGCATATATAACTGCCATGCGGTGTAACCGTGAAAACTTGCTACCAGATAGTTTAACTGTCTAAAAAATGTTTAAAAAAATTAAAAACACATGCTGTCAATTAGTTTTATATTGGAGGTGGATTAATTATTCAAGATTTTTCGATTACGCGATTTGACATTTCCTGTCAAAAAATCACACAAATCATGATTTTTGTAAAAAAAAAAAAAAAAAAAGATACAAATGGACTTTTAAATAACAAGAAACCAACATGAACACAAAATGTACATTTTGAGAGACTCAAATGCTTCTTAAAACTGTATTTTAAAAAGTTTTTGACTTTCTCATCTTATTATTAGTATTAGCCTTAATGTTATGTTAATATTATTTTTGTGTCATTGTTTCTTGATGCAGTTGGTAATATTGTTGTTTTGACATTCAAGAAAGAAACAGAGAGAGTGAAGGGCTGGACTTTTGAAAAAACAATCTATCTCAGCAGCTGAAGATAACTGTGTCATCGGAGAATCAGTTACCCAGGATCCATAGGGGAAAGTGATTTGGTTGAAGCCACTTTTTTAAGCAGAACTAAACACATGAAGTGTTGATGGTAAAGAAAGACAGAGACAGAGATGAGTTCAACCACTCACTGACTCACTGGGTTCAGGCCCGACTCAGGATCACAAGGACATAGACGCACCTGTTCTGGGAAAGTTGGATTCCAGGAGTAAAGTCCCAGCTTCATACAGGAGCTGGTTGGTTAATCTGCTATCAGAGATGCAGGAAGTTGATGAAAAGACAAAAGAAAATGAAGAGCTTGTTATGGTTGTTATCTGGCCTTTGATTCAGTTATATCTCTGTCAGGATGACTCATTTTTATCATTAGTCACTTGACTAATCAACAGGTCAAATTACAAACTAAATTCCTATTGTAGTATTTCCTTCTTCTAAACACCACAGTAACAACAGGATTTATGTAGTTTTTTTTCCTTTAGATTAGATCCCTTTCTTGTGTGTGTGTGTGTGTGTGTGTGTGTGTGTGTGTGTGTGTGTGTGTGTGTGTGTGTGTGTGTGTGTGTGTGTGTGTGTGTGCGCGTGTGTGTGTGATAATCTTGAAATTCTTCCAGTCTGGCTCTTTTCTAGAGGAGCTGTTTTAACCTGCTGGGTTACACACTTTAAATTTAAATTAAATTAAATTCAAATTTAACTTTTAATGTGTTGGGATTCAGCTCAGTCCAGTAACTCAGGTGGTGTCACTTCAAAACATGTCCCATACTGAACTAAACAAAGGTTCCTAACAATAATTCCTATTGTTATAGATAACTGCCTAGATTAATTTTATTAATATTTCTATTACAGTCAAAGTACAATTATAGTTGTTACCACAACCATCCTCATCCATAAACCTGTTTTTTAAATATTCATCATTCAGATTTGTCCACTAACATCTTACTCATAACTGTTGTGTGTAACAGCAGGGTGAGGCACTGATCGACACCACGGAAGTTAAGTACATCAGCTTTTTTATAACCTTGTCATAACGTTGTAAAAAAATAAAACTGTCTGGGATATACTGGGCAGGTTTCCATGGTTACGCCCATGTACGTACACACACACCTGAAAGTGGAAATAAACACACATAACAACAGCAACACTTTAGATGAAAACAATCGTGAGAGAAAGGTGTGTGTGCATGTGTGTGTGTGATAATCTTGAAATTCTTCCAGTCTGGCTTTTCTTTCTTATCACCCAGTAGGTTTCACCACTAACAAAAGGAAATATGACCATTCACTGCACCTTTTATAAAAGGCACATTCCGCTGTTTTTAACTGACATTCCTAGTCAGTCGCTTTCTGTTGAGCTGCTGGTGGAAAATAAACTGAAATAAACTGCACTGTCAGTCTTCTCCATTCTATTATCTTCTCTGCTGTCTCCTTATCCAACCAATCCAATCACTGAAGAGTTCAGAAACTCCTAAAGCTATACTTGCACTATGGCGCCCACTGTTGAAATTCAACCATCCCAACTGTGGCCTTTTATGATATGAAGATGGTTCAGAAAGGTCTGAAATTTGATACATATGTATTTGTGGCTGTGAATTATATGTTCATTCCTATATGTTATACACACACTCCCCATACACACTGAACTGCTGTCTCATTCATCCACTTTTCAATCATCTCCTTTATATAGAGAACTGTAGAACTATATGTGCACTGCTCCTTTATTGCTTCTTATCAGTTTTTTTTTGTTTTGTTTTTGTTATCCCGCTCCATGCTCCTTTCTGTAATCTGTCTTCTATACACACATCTATTGTAAGTCTGTCTGTCCTTTTTTAGGAAGTTTTTTCCTTATTTGGATTGAAGGTCTAAGGACAGGTGGTGTTTGCTTCACTGAACAGTCTGTAAACCCCCTGAGGTCAGTCTGTGATTTGTGACTTTGGTCTATACAAATAAACCTGACTTAACTTACCCACACTGATATTAATTCATTAACTGCATCATGTTTTAGATGCACTTTAAACCCTCTGTTGAATGTGTGTTTTTCTGTCATTGCCCCTTGAGGACAAAAAAGCAGTTTGAATAGAATTTAACAAAAGGTCATCTGTAACTATTATCTCTTTATACTACTTTATATTATTTATATAAAATGCATTTACTTACTACAGCACAGAGGAACTGTCTGATAAATGTTTTCATATCCTGCAATATTAACATAAAGCCATAAGGCTCCAGTTGTATTAACTATGGGCTATAGATGTCCACCTTCCAGAAAAATAACAATACTGCGAAAATGTACCAAATACACACAAAAAAAGACAACTCAGTTACAATGCAAGTGCAGGAATAACAATGAAAGACGTGTCTATACAGCATCTAACATCTGATCTGCCAACCACGTGAAATAAAGAGACACATATATCACTGGTGTCTGACAGCAAATCTACCCTCATAGAAACAGACACTAAAACCAATTTAAATAATAAGATGTGAAATACTTAATTAATTTCCTGCTGTAACTAAACTGTAAAACACAGATGTGCATCCTGACATTTCTGGGAGTAAACATGGTTTATGAGAGAAGAGTTTGAGACTTAGACAGATATCAATGCTGCATCCTCTCATGATGCAGACAGCCTGACATCTGAGGAAAACGCACATCAAGATATCCTGCCTGGAGTCAAGATCGATACCAGTTTCATCTGGAAAGACAAATACTGAAAAGCAGGTGCTGTTTTTTATGGATTTGTATTGCTCACCTCTTCACCTGTAGCTGTGCAAACACTCTGAAGAAAGACGTCTGAATCTCTTCTGGGTGAAGTTGAATGAGGCTTAACTGAAGCTAAAGAGAGAGAATAATAATGTTGAAAAATTAATATAATAAATATGCAAGTGTACAATACAAGACAACATAGACTATACCTGATACTAAAATGCCATACAAATTAAACAAGAAGAGATTTTTAACTCCAGTTTTAGTTCATACTTGTAGAGGAAAAATGGATGTTTAACTCATGATAGATAGATAGATAGATAGATAGATAGATAGATAGATAGAGCAGCATGTGATCTTCTTCTTCTTCTTCTAACGAGTACAGTTAGAGATTTTATTATCAATTGTTTTATCAATTTATTAGCTCATTTGAGGCCGATGCTACGTGTTGCACGCGTGTGTTGACAATGCGTTTGTGTCGCAACTGTGGATGAGCAGCGACCTCCTGTGGCGGAGAAGAAGAACTGCGTCATCGTATATATACACACACACACACACACACACACACACAATGTTGCCATCTTGTGTCGGGGGTCCTAACCGTTCTGGCCTCACTGCAACTGATCGACACTGTTGTGCGGACTTTTTTTTTGGATGTCAGCATAAGAGAAACGAAAAACTAATATACTAATATTTATAAACGTTGTTTAGATACTGCTACCTACAGTGACATTTTCACGGGGATGTTATGGTGATATTAATCGTTAACCGTTGACAGATCAGCTGCCTCGGTGGACTCAGGTAGTGAGTAGGCGCGGCTTACCCCGACAAAAAATGGCGATTGCGTTGGTGTATCCGTAACCATTATTGATATCTGGAACACGTAACACTGCCAATAACCCGGCGTCCCCACATGGCCGCCATCTTGTGTCGGTCCGCTGGGAGCCATAGACATATATCGCTCTCCCCGCATTCCCCAATGGGGAATTATTTTTTCAATGGGGAACTATTAAAGTAACCATAATTTACTTAATTTTCAATTAATGTAGTTATGATACTAGATAACTTATAACTAGACGTATAATTTAGAATGATTATAATTAGGAAATTTCATACAAACGTATCATTATTCAAATAGTTAAAGTTGATAGCTATACACACACACACTCAAAGTGTTTTACAGATCATAATAGAAGAACCTTCTCATAAGTAAAAGCAGAAGTACCATCATTATTACAATGAATTACACTGCGATGCCAATTAAATAAAAAGTTGCAATTTCAAAATATCTAATCTGTGTCATAGCTACGCTAATAACATGTGTAACAAATCAAACCGTTTGGAATTCGGTCAAAATTTCAGCGAGTTGTGAGTAGAGTGAGTTAGAGAAGCGGAGATGGACCGTCACAATATGGCCGCCGCTGAGGGACGTCGGTAAATACGTCACAGCTCTCTGCTAATTGGCTGCCCGGGTCGGGTCACATGACCCCCTGGCTGTAAGCGGCTATATGTGTAAACAGCTGCTGTGAATGGAGGAGATGCCTTTGTTTTTCGTCTTTTTAACTACGAATCTGTGGTTTTAAATGTGATTCTGTGCGAAGAACAACTGTTGACGCTGTTATACGCGGGATTTGAATTACGGTGGACGCATAAAAACAGGTGAGAGGACGGTTTAACACGTTAAAGAGGCTTGTTCTTGTTTTTTCAGTCAACTCTCCCCCAACTTAACTTATATTTGTTATTTTAAGTTAACTGTTTATTCAAAGCCTCGTTGACAGTTACAGTTTCAATAATGTGAATAAATATATATAATAAATGTATAATAATAATAATATAACATATATATTTTTTACAGTATTTACAATTATCTCCGTGTTGTTTGCTATTCTAGTACAGCGGTTCTTAAAGTGTGGTCCGTGGAACCCGAGAGGTCGTTAAAGAGGTGCCAGGGGGTCCCCAGAAAAAAGGAGAATAATTTACTTTTACTATAATTCCACATTGACAGAATAGGATCATTTGTATAGAGGACTGCCATAATTTAAATTAAATAAATAATTATGCTTAATTTAGTAGTATTTATTTCCTGTTATTTTTCGTATTAGTTTCCCTTTTGCAGATGAATTTATTTAATTTCAAATTTTGTTTTCCATTTTATATATTTAGGTGGAAATTAATGAGTGAGTGAGTGAGTGAGTGAGTGAGTGAATAAATACATACATTAACAAATAAAATAGAAAATCTAATAAATGTAAAAATAAAACACAAATAAATTAATTTTATGAATTAATTCAAGAGAAAATTAAATAAATAAAAGACATTTACTGGTATATGTATTTATGTATTGAGTCACTATTTGTTTGTTTATGATAATGGCAGTTCCATTCCTCCATCATTTTGGCCTTGGGGTTTCTGACACTTTCCTTTATAAAACATCTTAAAGCACAAATCCTATGAGTTGGGGTCTGTGGTCTAGTTTTTGTGAATTTTTGGGTCCTTGATGAGACAAAGTTTGAGAACCAGTGGTCTAGTAAGTTTAAAGCTCCAGTTTGTTCTAATCCAGGCAGGTTTTCTATCTTTTGTAAATTACATCTTATTTTTCTATTGCTATTTTGCTATTTTTTCAGGTATAGTTTGTTTATTATGTTCTCATTCTATATTTTGCTATCATCACTGTGATGTTGTATGATTTAGACACAGTATTTTATAAAAGGCCATTAAAGAGTGAACTGTGGTTTCATATCATCAATCATCATTTCATTTCTCTCCATTTGTCACCTTAGTTCTCGTCTGTGACGTTAGCTTAGCTAAATATAGAAGCTATACATAATACATTTGTATGTGTATGATATGACTAATGTGTATTGATATAACTAAGAAAAGCACAGTCTGAACCATTCCAGTAACAGCTTTATTCTATTTATCCGGTTTTCCTGAACTTTGAATTGACTTTAGTTACCAGAAGCGTGTTGGGTGTGACACAGTGAGAGTGTGTGGGCTCATATTCACATGTACAGACAAGCAGATGCAGGTTTTTCTACTGTGAAGACCGAAGTGTTGTTAATAAAGTCAGTTGAAGAGATGAAAAATGTTCAGGGAACTTATACTATGATTTAGGATAATAAAACATTCCTTCTTGAGAATGCACAAATCAGTTAAATTACGGTTTCTCCTGTTATGTGTTAATTCATTCAAGCAAATATAAGAAGATTATCAAACTGAAGTTCAGTTGCTCTGCTCCATAAGTACAGATGTTGACTCAAGCAGAAAATATTTTTGAAAGTTTTGAGGAAAACCAGTTGCTCAAAAGCAAACATGTTAAAAAGCTTCTTTTGCTAAATCTGCACAAAGTAAAACAAAAATCCCAAATACTTCTGTGTGATCCCAAACCAAAAAGGCGACGTGAAACCGCATGTTACTGTGAAACTCTCATGTGAAATGTTGGAAAATGTTTTATTAATAAGTGCAGCGTGTTGCCTCATTACAGCAGCTGTAATGAATTTTATATTTCTGAGAAGCCTCATGTGACTGTTGGCTCAGATAAACAGAAGCTGGACCGAGTGAAACCGCAACTTCAAACATTCCATCTTCCTCTTTTCCTCCTGTTTAAGCAATGAAATCTCCAACATCACAAGACTTCAGATTACATCAGTTTGTCTCTGTCAGATTTTTAAATTGAACTGAGATGCGAGTCAGAGTTCATTACCTTTAGAGTAACTGATATGTTGATGTACGAGCTTAGCTCGTAGCTGCACACTGTTTGTCAGCAGCTAGAGCTGTGTGTGTGTGAGCTTTGTGTGTGTGAGCTTTGTGTGAGAGAGATGTGTTGAAAAACGTCTAGAACCTTCTCTTTGTCACGTCTGTAGAGGACAGACAATGGTGTGTGTGAGAGAGAGAGCAAGTCTGTTTTGTAGTTTGAAGCTACTTTAAGTCATGAAACACATGAAGAACCAGAACTTACAGGGTGAAAGAGTAGAGGAGTTAGAAGAAAACAGAAAAACAGGAGTTTTACTGCAGTTTCTGATGCCTGATTTAGTGTGAAAATACATTAGAATCAGAGGAGTGAATTCATCTAAGTAGACAGGTCAGATCAGCCTTTGATTTGAGATATGCAGGTTTTTATTTTTTTCTGGAATGGCTGCCAACAACTGACTAAATCTTTGCTCCTCCTGTTATAATAACTATAAGAACAAAATCAGTGTGTATATTGCATATTAAGTACATTATTCAGGTCAAAAAAATCTAAATAAACAGGAATCAAGTCTAAAAATCCAGTTGCTTCATCCATAACAAGATTTTAGCAGCAAATTATGCGCATTTTTATTAAAAAAATAAAATACAGACAAATAGCTAGGATTAGAAATTTAAAAAAGCTAATTTAAGTCAAATATATGTACAATTTAATTTACATCTTCTGCACTGTGCAGACAAGTGGAGTGTTTGGTTTGGTTCAGTGTCTGAATGTTAAATTTATTGAAAATAAAATCTAAGAGTTTTGACTAGATTTGACTTGATTATGTGGGAGTTGGACTATTGCAAGTATCTCATAACCAAACAGTGACTTTATATAGATTCTTCTTCAGTTTTTCGGCCGTCACATCCAGTCAATATGAACTCCAGAAACATGAAGACATGACGTCATATCTTGTGTTTTTTTGTTCCTTTTTTGCTGCAGAGAATCATCTGACCTGATCTGACTGGACACCATTCTGTCTGTCAACATGAAGACAGACATCCCATACAACCAGGTAGGATTATTTTAATTAAAACAACCAATTAACTGATAAATGGACAGTATGTCTGTTAAGTTTGATTATGTGCTTAAAATATAAATAATTTACTGGTTAAAGCCTCAAGTTTAGTCACTTTTCTTTTCACATTTTGGAAATGCTGTTACACACACTGATAGTCTGGTGTTTTTTGCGTTTCTCGTTAAGTTGATATTTTGTACTTCATGACATCACTTAACTGAAAAGATTAATTGAGTTGAGATCCATAAATCCTAATGATTTATAGTTGTGTTATATGTTCTTATGCTGCCTGTCTGGGCTTTAATCTCTGAATCCTCGTTTCATGCAGCATGTTCATCTTTTACTGTAACAAAATATTCACAATGAAAGTGAAATTGAAATGAAAGTAATAGTCTAATCCAGGAGTCAGCAACCCACACACTATAGTGTCTCCCTGGAGCTTTTTCAAAATTCTATGAACATGTAAAATGATAGGGGTAAATATAGTTTTAGTTTTAATCTGGTTTCTGTAAGAGACAAACATGACAAACATTCTTAACATATTCCAATGCTGTAAAAATGTGTCTAATAAATATTAAATTTCAACATTTCTGTCAAAGTAGATTTACGTCATAGCCTGCGACATTTCAGCGCTGCAGTGCCAGGCAGGTGCTGCTGTAAACTAACAGCTGGATGTGGAATAAGTCAGGAGAATGCCCAGATATCACCTGAAATACTAATTACACAGGATTATTTTAGTTTTATATAGACTACTTACCTTTTCTAAAGGCTGCTGTTTAATTTTTTATAATTACATTTTATTGCCTCTGTTGTCCAGATAAGGAGGAAAGAGAAGAAAAAAAGAAGTGTCATTCTCACCAGGATGAGCTGCAGGGAAAATAAACATTTAATCATGAATGCTCATTATGTATTTGTAGCCTATTTAGTCATTTTGATAGTAGCTAATATAGATAATATACACTTACAGCCTGGGCTGCCTTCATATCAGGATTAGAGAAGGAGTTTATTGTTTGTGGCTACACAGATTTAGTTTTTTTTATTTTTTTGGTCAATTATGGCTCTTTGCATGTTTTGGGTTGCTGACCCCTGGACTAGAGTCTAGAGGATCACCATAACAATTGTGCATGTTATGATAAAAGCATGACATTTCTAACATAGTTAGTATACACTCACCGACCACTGTATTAGGTACACCTGTCCAACTGCTTGTTAACACTTAATTTCTAATCAGCCAATCACATGGCAGCAACTTAGTGCATTTAGGCATGTAGACATGGTCAAGACAATCTCCTGCAGTTCAAACCGAGCATCAGTATGGGGAAGAAAGGTGATTTGAGTGACTTTGAACGTGGCATGGTTGTTGGTGCCAGAAGGGCTGGTCTGAGTATTTCAGAAACTGCTGATCTAGGCAAGGCAAGTTTATTTGTATAGCACATTTCAACAACGAGGTAATTCAAAGTGCTTTACATAAAACATTAAAAGCATCAAGATACAATTTAAGACAGTTGATTAAAATAAAAAATAAAAATTAAGAATTAAAATTCAAAATTTTTAAATTAAAACAATACAATTTAAGACAGTTGATTAAAATAAAAAAAATAAAAATAAGAATTAAGAAATTAAAACAAAGAACAAGTTACAGTGCAGTGTAGAGTAATTAAGAATGATATTAGCAGTAGGCAGCATTGAACAGAAAAATCTTCAACTGTGATTTAAAAGCAGTGAGAGTTGCGGCAGACCTGCAGGTCTCTGGGAGTTTGTTCCAGATCTGTGGGGCATAGAAAGTGAACGCTGCTTCTCCATGTTTAGTTCTGACTCTGGGAACAGAGAGCAGACCTGATCCAGATGATCTAAGAGGTCTGGTTGGTTCATAAGGGATCAGCAGATCTGCAATATACCTAGGCCCTAGACTAATATACCTAGGCCCTAGACCTACTGGGATTTTCACGCACAACCATCTCTAGGGTTTACAGAGAATGGTCCGAAAAAGAAAAAATATCCAGTGAGCGGCAGTTCTGTGGGCGGAAATGTCTTGTTGATGCCAGAGGTCAGAGGAGAATGGCCAGACTGGTTCTAGCTGCAGGCAACAGTGACTCAAATAACCACCCGTTACAACCAAGGTAGGCAGAAGAGCATCTCTGAACGCACAGTACGTCGAACTTTGAGGCAGATGGACTACAGCAGCAGAAGACCACACCGGGTGCCACTCCTTTCAGCTAAGAACAGGAAACTGAGGCTACAATTTGCACAAGCTCATCGAAATTGGACCAGAGAAGATTGGAAAAACGTTGCCTGGTCTGATGAGTCTCGATTTCTGCTGCGACATTCGGATGGTAGGGTCAGAATTTGGCATCAACAACATGAAAGCATGGATCCATCCTGCCTTGTATCAATGGTTCAGGCTGGTGGTGGTGGTGTAATGGTGTGAGGAATATTTTCTTGGCACTCTTTGGGCCCCTTGGTACCAATTGAGCATCGTTGCAACGCCACAGCCTACCTGAGTATTGTTGCTGACCATGTCCATCCCTTTATGACCACAATGTACCCAACTTCTGATGGCTACTTTCAGCAGGATAATGTGCCATGTCATAAAGCTGGAATCATCTCAGACTGGTTTCTTGAACATGACAATGAGTTCACTGTACTCAAATGGCCTCCACAGTCACCAGATCTCAATCATCTTTGGGATGTGGTGGAACGGGAGATTCACATCATGGATGTGCAGCCGACAAATCTGCAACAACTGTGTGATGCCATCATGTCAATATGGACCAAACTCTCTGAGGAATGCTTCCAGCACCTTGTTGAATCTATGCCACGAAGAATTGAGGCAGTTCTGAAGGCAAAAGGGGGTCCAACCCGTTACTAGCATGGTGTACCTAATAAAGTGGCCGCTGAGTGTACACCATAAGGTTTATTTTCAGATGTGGGAGTAAATCATATTTGGAGCACTGTGGGAGGATTGTCCCCAACATCAGAATTCAAAGAAAATGCGTTTATTCCGATTCCATTATTGATACTGCTTAACTATACGATTCTTTATCGATTCTCTTATCGATTCTAATTTTGGAAAAAAGGAGTTTGATTAGGATAAAGTTTGTTTACTTGGAAGTCACAACCTTACAAACTCAACACTGAGGTCAAAAGACCCCAAAGCCTAGATACTGTGTTAACTGTAGCAATATGTAGCTGTAAAAATACACAAGAATGTAGAACATTCTACTAACACATTTTTACTAATAGAAATAAAAAAAATTCTCCTTTTTACAAGGATATATGAGCTGACTATGCACTCAAAAATAACTATAAAGAAAGATAAATACTAGGGGTGTGACGAGATCTCGTGTGACGAGATCTTGCGAGATGTGATTTGACGAGATTGCTCGTCGCGTTAAAATTCTGTCTCGCGAGATTTATCCACCCAGCAGCCAGAATGACGGAAAACACGGGTATTACTATTGACGACGCCCCCGCCACTTTTAAATTGTTTGTTTGGCAGCATTTTGGGTTCCCGGCAGAAATGATAAATGGTTAGAGAGTGACTGATAAGACACGGACAATATGCAGACACTGTATGCAAACAATGCTGTACAGCACGGCGAATACGAGCACAATGCAGAGACATTTACAGCACTACCACAGCTCAGTACTCACATCAACAACTGCACCTGCTGACAGAGAAGAACTTTTTGTTTTGCACATATTGTTTGCACTTGAAAAAAGGACAAATGTATAATTTTTTTCTATATATTTGAACTTTTATAGCATTCTATTTTAGTTTCAATTTGTAGAGGAAGAAGTTCATTAAAAGGAATAAGTTCATTAAAAGTTAACGCTTACAGAGTTATAAAATCCATGTGCAACTCAGTTAAATAAAAGTCTGTTGTCCAGGCATTCATATAATCTGTAATTTAGTTTTCTTAAAATCTCGTCTCGTCTCGATCACATGAACCCAATCTCGGGTCTCGTCTCGTCTCGTGAGCTGAGTGTCTCATCACACCCCTAATAAATACTGTCAAATATGAGTGAACAGTGCATAGTGCAATCTGAAAATACAATGAAGAATTAACAATTCTTTTGAAGAAAAATAAGCATGTCTTCTTTTTCAGGAAGGATACGTAACCGTAGAGGTGATAGCTTGGCTACTGCAGCTGCTGCTGGGTTGAGATGTATCACTCCGAAGCATCAAAAACATGACATTTCATTAATGTTAATTAAGTTAGTGTTCCCTCCCGTCGCTGTTATGTCCATTTTGCAATGACTGCAAGTCGTCTGTTTTTTCGCCTTTTTTCATAAAGTGAAGCCAAACTTTTGGAGCTTTTGAATCTGGTGGGCGGCATTGTTGTTTAAGACGTGCTAAACCGGCCTAACGTCATTATGTAATTAGTCGTGTTTGCTGGAATCAAGTGTGGGTAACTTGCGTAAGTTACCTGACGTAGATTCGTGCTGATTGGAATCGATAAGAGAATTGTTAGATAAACTGTCCAATGATTGTATGCAGTTGTGTCCATGCTGAGGATGCCAAGATGAAACCATAATGTTCTAACCTGTAGCTGTTTTCAACACCTACTCTGATGTCTGCATTTGAAAAGTCATTGACACGTTGACAGCTTTAGTTCTTGTGTAATAGCTGAGCCGTTAGTAACTTTAATTCTTGTGTAATAGCTAAGCCGTTAGTAACTTTAGTTCTTGTGTAATAGTTGAGCCTGTGGTAACTATTACTCCCTTGTACTCAGGTGCTGTTCAGGGTGTTTGGCTTTTAATTGAAAAATTAAAGCAGTAGTGCCAAAGTTCTTTGCAGAGGAACCCCTTCTAGATAGTTTGGATGAACATTCCTTGCAAACTGCGATTCTATTCTCACTCTCCAACACTTTAAAATATCTCCAGACTGCTGACATTTTATTGAAGAGACCAGAATTTGCATTGATTCAGTACAGTCAATTTAACTCACTTCACCAAAGGCCAAAAGTGGCATTTTCTTTGCATTATTCAGTCAGATTTATTCGTTTACTGAATATTTGAGCACCCTTAGTTGTTTCCTAGACTTATAGGTTCCAAAATTAAACATGTTTGAACATTAGAGTTGGGGCACTGGTGGCCATCTTGGATTTTGACCTCTCACAGTCCTCCAAGGTCAAATCTGACATTTCTCCACATCTGAAAATAAACCTTAATGTGTACTATACTAACTGCCCTGCTTCTATCATACGATGCAAAACTGTTATAATATGATAGCTAATTCACTGTACTATAAGGCACTTTATGAACAGGAAGTAAAGGGAATTTAAGGAATAATCGAATTTGGTTTCATACATTTATTGCAACAGAGGATAAAGGGTGTTTCAAATCATCATGTTTTTGCTATTGAACACTCAAAGCAGTCCTTAAAACCTATTTATTTACTTATTTTGTTGCTTAGTATGTTGTATTATTGGTTTATAGTTTAGTTTGGAAGGAAAAGTCTTCAACTGTGTTTTGATAATGAAGTTTATGTGTTCCTCTGATGTTTGTAGCTGCTGGACGTGGAGTGGAGGAGACAGGAATCCAACAGGAAAGCACAAGTGGTATGTTACATCATGTTATTTGTATTTGGGTCGGTGACAAATGATGTTTGGCAAGATGAGAAAGTAAAAAACATTTTAAAATACAGTTTTAAGAGGAATTCTCTAAAGGTCTCTCAAAATGTAAAAGTTTCTACCCAACCAGTTTATTTCTCATCTCTTGATAACCTTGTTAGACTTAGACCATGAAAATATGGGTTTTAATATTCTTGGTGTGGGTCTCTGGGCATTTTTTGTCAGCATACACCTTGATTTCAATTTTAATAAATGGGTAAAAATGAACCTCAAGAGGATCATATATATATAAATTAAACAGTTGTGTGATCTGACTTTTAATGAGTGGTATTAGAACACATCTCTTGAATAAATTTGTTTTAATTTATTTTTTTATTTTAATATTATTATATATAATAATCACGATGGTGTTAGGGGTCATTTTGACCCATATTTATTTACATCAATAAAAAAGCTAAACATATTTTTCTTTCAGCAATAGAACTTTGATATAGGCACTAGATGACTAGTCAGTTGGCTGTCAGTGAACTTATGATGTCAGTTTTATCTCTAATTATTGTTTATAGTCTTATTTTTATAACTGGGTTCTAACAACACAAAGGTCATAATTTCAACCAGAGCATTTAATAATTTAGTGAGTAACTTTATTTAACACATGAAACTCTTTACTTTAGTTAGTTTCTTGTAATTTAATTTAAAAATAATTTCTACTATTTTAAAAACACAATTTTTTGCAATTTTTTTGACACAAAATGTCAAACATTATTGAAAAAGAATATTCAAATTTAAATATATAACCCTCCTAGAATGTAAAACTTGTTGATAGCATGGGTTTTCTGGTATCTGGTACCAAGTGTTTATGGTTACACTATGTCATACTGTGTAAAACCTCAAAAGGTGTATTATTATACATAAGTGAGAGAATATTTCTGCTCCGCCACTTCCAGTATTTCCGCTCGGTGTTGGCTCTGGCCACCGTGGCCACGATGCTGCTGACCAGCATGGCGCTCTACAACCTCCTGATGCAACGAGATTCCACCAGAGATGAAATCCTAAGCAGCAGCAGCAGCCTCCTCCCTCTGGCCCCAGCCGAGTTCTGTTCAGACTCCTGCAAGTAAGCAAACATCTGCACTAAAGTCTAGTTTATTCTTCTAAAGTATAGTTTCTACTTCTGCTACGTAGCTACAGCATCAGACCTTGTTCATCTCTTAGTTCTGTTTAGAGGGAACGTGTTGGTCTGATGAAACAATGCTTCCTCTTCACAGTAGCAACCGTACACCACGTTCACAGTTCAGTCAGTTCACAACTGACCAATCACAGCCCTGGAGGTTCACGTAGACATGTAGTCAGGATTTATTGGAGATGAAGTCCGCCTACGATGTAGCTACTTAGCAGAAATAGAAACTAGGGTTAAGGCTGTGCAATTAATCAAATTTTAATCGTGATTCCAATGTCAAACGATCTCCAAAATCTAATAATTGTGTTGAAATTATATTTGACATTTTTCATTACACAACTTCTGTTTTACACAACACAACATGTTTTATATTCTAGTTTCTTCTAAATAGCCATCCTTTGATCTAATTTACTGCTTTGCACACTCTTGGCATTCTCTTGATGAACTGCCATTTCAGGTAGTCACCTGAAATGGTTTTCACTTCATAGTTGTGCCACATGTGTTCCACATGTGTTCATTCAACCATAACCTATCAGATGATATCTACGTGATAACACAACAAATCTGTTCAGTCATCTTAAACCAATGCACAAACTCACTCATGCTGATTAAATGCATTGTGTAACTAAAAAGTAATTGTTTGAATAATTGTGATTTCAATATTCACCAAAGTAATGGTGATAATGATTTTTTCCATAATCAAGCAGCCGTAATCTGCACCTACACACACATACAGTTCAGGTCTGATATTTCAAGCTGCTTATCATATCAGTTTGCTGTGTAGTAAAAACACATGAATTATTATCAACACCTTGTGTTTCCATGTGTCAGGATCACGCTGGTGGAGAGCATCCCTGAAGGGTTGGAGTTTAATTCCAGCACCAGTCACCCCTCCACCTACGACTCCTGGCTACGTCTGATGGCCGACGCTCGCAGCAGCATCGACATCGCCTCCTTCTATTGGACGCTCACCAACGAGGACACCGGCACGCAGGAGCCAACAGCCAATCAGGTCAGCTGCAGCTGCTCAAAATAGTTCAGGGTCATGGATGTATAATATAACTGGATAGGGCACCTCCTCTCAGCAGCACCCCCAGTGGTCACTCGTGCTACTGCAACAAAAACTCACATCCAATCAAAAAATCATTTTTCCCATAAACATCAATAGTAAAAGAGAAGCTGATAAAACTGTCTCCAGGACACCCCTAGCTATAACCCTGTTAATTATTGATCTTTGAATTCCATATTTCTAAGTCCTGGACTTTTTATCCATCAAAAACCTTTCTAACAGACAGAAAAGATCTGGAAAAATTTGTGATGTCACAGCTGTGTGACGCAGCGCGGTCGTGCTGTGTCGGGACCGAGGATTTGTGGGAGGCGGAGCCATATCCGGGTCTATAATACATCCATGTTCTGGATGGATGTTCTTATCAAATAATTTTTCCCTGATTTCTTCTCCTTCTTCTGTTCAACAAAGCTTAAACTTTTGATTATTTACTTTCTGTGACAAACATTTACCACATCAACATCTCGTGTGGATCTGTGCAGGGTGAGGCCGTTCTACAGAAACTAGCTGAACTTTCAGGGAAGTTGTCTGTTCGTATTGCCGTCAACATGCCACACGACAGTCACCAGCAAAATGACCTGACACTGCTGCAGAACTCAGGTGAGTCTCTTTTCTTTGTACCTGTTAGTGTCAGACCCATTTATCAACCTTCTGATGTGTTGGTAGCTGATGCTGAATGTCTGTTATATACAGGAGGGAGTGGTAAGGTGGAGGTGATGCAAGAAAAGAAAAGATTTCTGTATTACTTTATTATGTACCAGGCAGAAAACAAAAGAGAGGAGAGAGATTTATTTGCATTTTATTATAATAATAAGGTCGACTCCTGTCTTGTTCATTGTGTTTAAAGTTACATTCTTAGTAAGCCACTAATCTCTGTCTGGTCTGTTTTTAAGTGCAAGAGAAAAGTGTGCAGTCTTATTCTTATTTTTTTTTGCATATTTTGGGGTTTGCTTTAATTACGACGATGTTGTTCACATCACTTACCAATTATCACGTACTAAAATCTGAATTATGAACTAAATTATACTAAATGAGTTCTTGTTGTAAATATGAAGATTGCTTTGGTCACTGATAATGCAGTTTATTGCATTAAATATCTGTTTCAGAATGTTTGCATGATGCTGTGCATCATTTTTTTATTTTTTTAATGAATATTCAAAACATCATTATTATCATTAAAAGTTAAGATCTGTGACATGCTGCAGTGGTGTAGAGGTGGAGCACTCTGTCTGGCTCCTGTATAATAAAGGTGTTTCACATAGATTTACATATCGTAGTACTATCCTGCTCCAGTGTAAAGCTCTGTATCACAGATCCTCCTCATGTTGCTTCCCAGCACTTTAATTACAATTCAAAGCTCATTTGTCCTGTTTCTTCCTGTACTGATCATGCAGCCAATATAACGGAAGTATTGTAACGTCTCAAAAACCACACGCTATGACGTTAGCGGGTTTAGCTGCTAATTTATTCTTCATGCTAACACAGTTGTTCACAGACCCTGAGGAAATCCCAGCACTATCACCTAACAGAACAGAATCTGGGCCTAAACTCATTTATAAATACATATAACCGTAACAAGCCCAGGTTGTTAAACTATACAGGAAAAAGTATGAAGAGATTCCAGTTTTATATGGCTTATCTACTATGGCTGCTTGGTTATTATAAAAATCATTATCATGATTGTTTTTGTCAATATTGAAATCACGATTATCCAAACAATATATATATTTTTTAAGTTACACAATGCATTTATTCAGCATAAGTTTGTGCTGTATATATGTCCATGACACATGGTGTAACCCAAAAATTTTTGTGCCAGATAGTTTAACTCTTAAAAAGTTTTAAAAAATTAAAAACGCATGCTATCAACTAGTGTAGTTAAGATGTATTATTCTTTTTTACACCATTTGGCATTTCTTATCAAAACAATTGCAGAAAAACAAGATTTTTGTAAAAAAAAAAAATGATTCAAATAGACTTTTAAAGAACAAGAAACCAACATGAACACACAGCTTACATTTAGAGAGACCTGATGAATGTTTCTTAAAACTGCATAATTGCTCTTTCAGAAATTGTGTATTGAAAAATATTGTTTGAACTCAATGATAAGATTTTGGAGATCATTTGACACATAAATCGAATTTGTGATTAAAATTGAATTAATTGCACAGCCTTACTATCTACATAATTTCACAGCTGATATGTAGATAGACATCCCTTTCAACATAAATCATAGCCTTTCTCTTACAGTAACTGTATTGTGTTACTGTACCATGTCTTTCCCAATATACAGTTTGTCTCTTAACATTATACATCAGTCCAATACTCATTTGGCTGAACATGAAAAATCTATTTAAGCTTCCACCTAACTATAGGAATGCATACTTCCTACAGCCACTGCACAGGTTTTCCATAAATTTGTGGTGTGTGTTTGTGTTTCAGGGGCTGATATCAGGAAAGTGAACATGAAAAAGCTGACTTCAGGTGTCCTTCACACTAAGTTCTGGGTGGTGGACAAGAAACACCTTTACATTGGCAGTGCCAACATGGACTGGAGGTCCCTGACTCAGGTACACATAGATGTTATCTGCTAAACGATAATCAGAGTCATTCTCTGTTTTCTGCTTTTGAGAGTTAGTTCTTAAACTCAAACTTTCAGTCACATGTTAGTTTGTAGAATAGTTTGCTATGATACTGTGCACCAGCTTCCCATAAATTTCTTTTGGTTTCTTCCTTTGGTTTCTACTAACAAACAATAAAGTGTCACTTCTTTCACAAATAAATGCAGGAACTGTATTCAGATTCCTGGAATGACAGTGACTGAGAGAGAGAGGGCAACATTTATAAAACAGTTTGTATTATATGCAGTAGTGTTCAATATAAGAGCAGTGTGTTTAAAAACAGGATTAAAGCCAAAGTCCTTCTAATAATTTGTATTTTCATGGATCAGATTGTCTATATCTAAATACTTGTAGAAGTCATGTTGCTTTGTGCTGAAGAGGAAATACACTTGAAATGTGAATTTCAACAAGACAAAAACCCCAAACACACCAGTAAACTAGCAGCATCTTGGTTCCAGACCAACAAATTAAATTTCTGGAGTGTTCAACCCAATCCCTGGACCCGAATCACATTAAAAACTTGTCTGCTGACATAAAAAATGCTGTTTCTGAGGCAAAACCAATAAATTCAGATGAATTCTGAGTCTGAAACACCTGTTCATAGGAACCAGAAGTTGGTCGAGTCCATCAACACAGATGTGAAGCAGGTCTCAGAAACCATGGTCATAAAAACTAAATATTACTGTAGTGATTGACAGGAATGATACATCCTTCAGTTTATACAGTAAATATTTGAGTTTGTAAAGAAAAATGCAGACATTGATATTCTTTTGAACAGCCTCATATTAATTTTCTTTATTTTCTATAAAACAATCTGGAACAATCTACAAAAATCACTCAAACTACAGGAACTCATCTCCATTACTGATTTAAAACTCAACTCAACTTTTATTGTCCAAATTTGGAATGTGTAAATGTTTTACTGTGTATTATTTTAGTGTGTATTGTTGCACTTTTTCCCTGTTTTTGTGTTCCCTGTTTTTTAGGACTCTGACTCTGATCCAGTGTTCTCATGTTTGTCTTTCTGTAATTTCTACATGTTTTAGTTTGTTGTTTTATCACTGACATGTTGGTCAGGTCTTGCTCCAAAAAGAGATCATTTGATCTCAACCAACATGCCTGGTTAAATAAAGGTGAAAAAAAAGTAATTAAAAAACTGACACATTTTTCTTCACATTTTGATTTAAGATATAAAATGCAGTGTTCCCAATGCATGGAAATAAAAATGATCATAAGGACTTGGGCTTTACTCATGTTTTTAAACACACTGCTGTTATAGTGAACACTACTGCTGTACTCATATACATAACTCACATCTTTAAAATGTTGCAATATCCATGTCTGATGGAATCCAGGCAACTTAAAAGCCCTCTGATGCTTCATACTTAGTCGGGTATATAAGGTTTTTTTGTTGGATTTTAATAAATGTTCCGCTGGTTCTCCAGGTGAAGGAGCTGGGTGCTGTAGTCTCTGACTGCGGCTGCTTGGCGGCGGACCTGGAGAAGATCTTTGAAGCCTATTGGTTGGTTGGGGAGAGTCAGTCCATTCCATCGCCGTGGCCCACCAGCTTCTCCACCGCCTACAATAAGGACACGCCCCTCCAGGTGTCACTCAATGACACACCGACCAGCATCTACCTGTCGGTGAGACCCACGAGATGCAGAAATGTCCAAATACGTTTCCATTTAGATGCTAGAATACAAGATTCTCTCTTTGTGTTTCCGAACCACTCGTTTTCTTTAGTTCATCTGTGTCAAACCCAAGGCCAAGGGTCCAAATCTGGCTCAGCACCTCATTTTCTGTGGCCCCTCAAGAGCTTAAATAAATCAAATAGTTAACATTTATTATCAGCATATTCTTGTATGAGTCTCTAGGTATCTGTGATGATTTTACATGTTTTGCTGCAACATTTTTATAATTAGACACAAACAACAATATAACTTAATTATTTCTGCACCAGCATATTTTTAAATTCTGTTTGAAAAACTTAGCAAATTGTCACCAGCACTATTATGAATGGAGAGACAATTATCTAATATAATAACATATAATAAAAACAATAATAATAATAGATACATATATATGATCTTTATAATTGGCCCGTTGAGGGAAACCAGAACAATGATGTGGCCTGGCATGACGTCTCTTTCATCAAGGCTGCTGTGTTGTTTAAAATGTTGTTAAAATGAGGAAATAACTTGACTTAACGCCTCTTTCTTATCTCTGTCAGAGTTCTCCTCCATCCTTCTGTGCAGATGGCAGGACTCCAGACCTTCAGTCCATCCTCAGTGTGATGGAGGACGCCCAGAGCTTCATCTACATTGCTGTCATGAACTACCTGCCCACCATGGAGTTCTCACATCCTAAGAGGTATCATCCAGTTCAGAGAGAAATCTAAAACCATGTGTTACTGCTGGGGAGAGGAGTAGGGCTGGACAATTTAATTGAATAATTAGTCTTTTGTGGAATTATTTTATTTTATCATTACAACTCTAGAATCTCATTAACCTTCCTCTTGTGTTAATTTGCTGTTTCCATCCCTTATGTTTACGGGTCAGTTTTGACCCATGTCTTAAATCATCTGTAAAATACATTTAAAACTATTAACTATCAACAAGTTTATTTCTCATCTCTTGGTTATCTTCTTAGGCTTAACCATGAAAATATTGGTTTTAATATTCTTGGTGTGGGTCTCTTGTTTTTGTCAGTTTACCCCTCAATTTAAATTTTAATAAATGGTAAAATGAACCACAAGAGAATCATATATAAATAAAAGGTTGTTGTGTGATCTGGCTATTCCTGAGTGGTATTAGAACACATTTCAGTTTGATCTCTAATTATTGCTTTATATTCCTATTTTTATAACTGGGTCAAAAGAACAACACAAAGGTCATAATTTCAACCAGAGCATTTTATAATTTGGTGAAAACACTTTTTTCTTTCATTTTGTTGAACTAGTGGTACCTGACAAAGTAAAAAACAAACCTTGATGCAAATAAAAAAAACTTAAGTGGTTCTTTTCTGCATTAAAATCTAAAACAAGTTGGGGCTGACCCTAACACCAGAGGAAGGTTTAACTGTGTTTAACATGTGAAACTCTTTACTTTTTGTTTAATGGTATTATCAAGTGTTTTCTCTCAGGTAGTGTGGTATAGAATTGGTCTCCAGCTGAACACTGATTATAGATTTTATTGGAAACTTTATCTTTATTTCGAACATGAATGTGAGAATTGATCAGTTTATTACCATTTCCAAACAAAAGGAATAAAAATAAAAGAAGCAAACAAATAAATAAATAGATAGATAAATAAAAGGACAGAGGAAGGCAGAAAGCAATAAATATACAGCAAACCAACAATCAAACCAAAAAAATCACTCCTCTTTTTCCTCTCTCCTCCTTTTTCTTTTTTCATCCTCTTTCCTTGTTTTCCATTTTCTCTATTTGTCCTTCCTATCCTCCACTAACCACTAAATACAGTATCTATAGTATCTTTCTCCTAATTATTAATTAAAGGAATAATAATAATAGTAATACTACTACTATCAATAATAATATTAGTAATAATAATAAATACATAAATAAAAAAGCTAAACATGTTGGAAAAGGAGTAGAAAGATGTAAAATACTTATTAATTCCTACTACCACACTATATTACAATAGTGTAAACAATTATTATTTCCTGTGATTGTCTCTATGAAACTATAATCAAATGTTATGAAAATAACAAGTAGAAGTATCAGTATAAACTGATGATGGAAAACAAAAAAACACTTATAACATCAACACTATTAATACTGAGTGTCATACTATTGCCTGTATGTGTATGTACTAATCTGTGTTGTTTCTGCAGGTACTGGGCAGACATCGACACCCAGCTCAGACGAGCGGCGTATGAGAGGCGGGTCAAAGTTCGTCTACTGATCAGCTGTTGGGCCAGCACCCAGCCCGTCATGCTGTCCTTTCTCAAGTCTCTCACCTCGCTTCACGACCCCAAGAGCAACCTGGACATCCAGGTGGTGAGTAGCTGTTACTCCGTGTTCTCTATAACAGGAGTTACCGATCCTGGTCCAGAAGGACCGGTGTGGGAGCAGCTTTTAGTTCCGAACAGCAGTGACAACCTGATTCTACTAATCAACCACTAGATCATACAGTACGTGTCCAAACCGAGGCCCGGGGGCCAAATCACCACAACCTCATTTTCTGTGGCTCCTCAAGAGCTTCACAGACTTGTGTGATTTATTGAGAGATGAGAAAGTGAATAAATGTTTGAACTTAACGGAGACACACTGGTCACATTGTCTTTGTACGACTTCATTAACTCCAAAATCTTTTCTCAATTGACCACAGAGGTTGTTTAAAAACAGGAAAGTTTCCATTTTTCCTTATTTTCCTTTGTTGAAGTACATCTGTCATTACTTTCTGTTACTTTCTATTATTTAATATTTAGCATAGCAACACAAAACCATAGATTCCAATCTTTGAAAAATCCATTAAATAAATCAAATAGTTAATAGTGGTTATCAGTATATTCTTGTATGAATCTCTAGATATCTGTGATGATTTTACATGTTTTGCTTTTACATTTCTGATCTTTACAATTGGGAGAAAATTGAGGGAAAACAGAACACTGATGTGGCCCAGGATGAGGGTGAGTTTGACTCACCCTGCACTAGAGTCCTTGCTAAGGATCTTCATTAGTAGAATCAGGTGTGTTGCTGCTTGGTTGGAACAAAACCCTGGACCCACACCGGCCCTTCTGGACCAGGATTGGTGACCCCTGCTCTATAAGATAAAGTACAGTGAGATGATTTTATATTTCCAATCGTCTGTTTCTGATCTGCAGAGGTTATTCGTGGTGCCGTCCACCCCCGCACAGAAAGCGATTCCCTACGCCAGAGTCAACCACAATAAATACATGGTGACTGACAAGATAGCTTATATAGGTAAGGCTGCACACACACACACTGCAAGTGATATTTTGGATTCTAGAAAATGTTTTTAAATGTGTCACACAGCATGCACTCAAAGGTTATATTTAAAAAGAGATATATGGTCTAGTCCAGGGGTCAGCAACCCAAAATGTTCAAAGAGACATATTGGAACAAAAAAAACCCAAAACACAAATCTGTCTGAAGCTGCAAAAAACTAATCTCCTTCTCTAATCCTGATATGAAGGCAGCCCAGGTTGTAAGTGTATATTATCTATATTAGCTACTATCAACATGACTAAATAGGCTACAAATACATAATGAGCATTCATGATAAAATGTTTATTTTCCCTGCAGCTCATCCTGGTGAGAATGACACACCACGTGACCAGATTTGCTGCTTTAACTTTAACTTTAACTAACTTAGCTTTAACTTACATAATTTATTAGGTTTATTATAGAAATACAATAAAGAAATATAATTTTAGGTTCATTCATTTTTATTTTGAGGATTTGAAAAAAAACAAAAGTACAATACAATCCTCTTCTCTTTCCTCCTTATCTGGACAACAGAGGCAATAAAACACAGCCTGTAATTATAAATAAATAAAACAGCAGCCTTTAGAAAAGGTAAGTAGTCTATATAAAACTAAAATAATCCAGTTTAATTAGTATTTCAGGTGATTTCTGGTCATTCTACTGACTTATTCCACATCCAGCTGTTAGTTTACAGCAGCACCTGCCTGGCACCGCGGTGCTGAAATGTCGCAGGCTATGACGTAAATCTAAGTTGACAGAAATGTTGAAATTTAATATTTATTAGACACATTTTTACAGCATTGGAATATGTTAAGAATGTTTGTCATGTTTGTCTCCTATAGAAACCAGATTAAAACTAAAACTATATCCACCCATCATTTTCTATTTTCATACATTTTTGAAAACGCTCCAGGGAGACACTATGGGGGCGCTAAAAAGCTGTGGGTTGATGACCCCTGGTCAAAACTCTCACTCTGTTTTTCTGTCTTCAGGTACATCTAACTGGTCAGGTGACTACTTTGAAAAAACAGCCGGCTCAGCGTTGGTTGTCAACCAGACTGAATCCCAGTCCTCGGAGCCGACTGTCCAATCACAGCTGCAGGATGTGTTTGAGAGAGACTGGAGCTCCGCCTACAGCACACCGCTCACCCAGCACATGATCCGAAAAGATATCTGTTAGATATGGAATCACACTTTTCAACAAATATGATATAGTTTCCTCAGTGGCTCAGATCTAAAAGAAGAATGTGGACGTTAAGTAGATCCTGCTGATCACATCCTACACTGTTGGGAGTTGTTCAGTAGTACTTGAATAGCTTTGCTTCTGCTGTTTCTAACCAAACCAAATGCCTGATATTATTTTAGTTATTTGTAAGTGTTGTTGCAATAAAGTCATTTTCATCAGAATAAAACACAGGTCAGAAGATTTGGGGCATTTTTCTTTTTCTTCACATAACTGGAGGAAAAAAAAATTCCAAAAATCTGTTGTGTAACTGGTTGGTTCTGAAGCAGCATGAAAGTTGACCTTCAACCTTCATTTATGAAACACAAGTTAGAGTTGTTTTACATATTTCCCATTGAAACACTTTATTTGAGGTTTGGAATATTTGGAAGCGATAAATGAATAATTAATACACACACAAAAGATTAAATCTCAGAAAAATGTATTTTTCATTTCATGGCTTCATTCTTTAAGGTTCAGGCAATGTAGGACAATAATTATTAGACGTGTATGTTTGTTTAACAGTAAATGAATGCAAGATCCTTACCTAAAAACAAGTCAATTATGTTTTCTATCCTCCAGAAGGGAATAGAATAGTATGTTTAATTCCAGCTGCACCACTGTGGTCTGTCATGTAGCATCGGCAGCTGTTTCACCTCCTGTCAGGTCAGATTCCTGTTTTTTCATTCATCATTCATCTAGTTTTAAAGTTCACTCCCAATGCAATACTTTTATACAATGTCAGCCTCAGCAGGGATTTTATTTATCCCAGCTCATCTCAGGGAGTAAAATGTGAGTGTCTTATCCAATCATCATAGTTTTTTTTTGATTAATTAATGCTCAAATTAGTGTGCTGTGCCTGTACTATAAATAAGATTAAGGAACGATTTTAAATCAAATTGAAAACTAAAATCAGCAGTGCATACAATAGACTGGAAGTTTGCAGCATTGCTTAATGAGGACGAACTAATTTAATTTCCACTGTGTGGAGTGATTGAAATGAACAATTAGGGAAGCAATTGTTGTTATGGCAACTGTCCAAACGAGCATGTTTACAAATAGCAACATGTTTATGAACTGGGACAGTTATTATGTACATGTCATTATCTGCTGCCTCTTTATAAAGCAGTTCCCATAAATAAATGTCTCTGAATCAAACCTGTTTCACATAGTATTCTTTATTGAATGAATGTTCCCTCTGATACACGTATATACTGTAGACCACCCGGTTGTGATGAGTCCTATCATGAAAAAACATTTTCAATGCTTGTGGGTACATATTTTTCTGATTTCCCTGTTAACAAACTAAAACCTTCCTAAAACCAATCATCTCTGGTTTTTATGTCATAAAAGGAGTTAGAAGTTAGAGTCTTCAACAATATCTTAACATTTCTAGCATTTATTTTTACCATCTGCTGTAAAATTGTATTAGTTCACAAGGGTTCAAGTCTGAGATTGTTCATATTATTGATAAAGAAGTGATTAAAAAAAAATAACATATTGGGTCTTTATTAAAAATATCTGATACAAAAAAGAGGCATTTTAATCCCTTCCCATCATTTTATTTAAGGTATTCCAAAGATTTTTCCATCATATTTCATACTATAAATTATTTATCTATATTATTTTCTTCATTTTGTTCAATTTAGTCACTTGCTTCTCATTTTACAGTGTTTCGATCTTGTCCTCCAGAAAACTTAAAGTTTTACTGCCACCAATAGAGCTTCATTCAGTTCAGAAGTAAAGTTTTAGCCGTGAAATTTTTCATAGGTGTATGTCTGATTCATAAATATATTCATGAAAGCAGTGAGACAACAGAAGGCTGAGTCAGCAGCAGTAAGAAAACAGTGGATGAAACGCAAATCAGAAGATCTATGGAAAATCAGATAGAGGAAATGAAGATGCTGAACATCTGCTCTGTGAGGGTTGGATGAAAAAAATGGATGCAGCAAAGCAACAAGGGAGTTTTTATTGTGTGTTGGTTGATTTTTTGTTGTGCATAACTAGATTGTTAATCCCTTAGTAGTTAGTATAAATAATTTTGTGGCTTCAATAATAAATTCACCATTGGTTACCATTAATGTCTATTGTCGCTAATTTGCATCAAACTTATTTTATGTGCCATAGACAAATTAACAATCCCTATTTAATTTAGCATCAAAGTGAAAGCAATAGCACAAAAAAAAAAATTATACAATTGTAAATATATTCAGGCATCAAGGGGTTAAAATGTTTGTCTGATTTAGATCATTCATGTATAATTTTCAAATTCATGTTTTAACCACAAACGTGTTGAGAAATAAACATTTCAAATGTATTTTATGACAAAGATGTTTGCAAACTAAGTTTTTTTTGTTGTCATGATGATTTCCTTATAAAACATACATGTTCAGTAGTGACGCAGCATTATTACTCAGCATGCATCACTTCTCTGCTGACTGGGGCCCATTGAATGAATCAGGTGCCCTTTCTATTCTGTCCCCCTCAGATCACCACTGGGAACAACAGCAGCTACAGGACGTGATGCAGAGTTTCATCAGTCAGCTACAACACTCCTAGAGTCTCAGCATGAGGTGAGAGGACGTTTTTTCATTCACTGCCACCAAATTCAAGCTAAAATATGCGCTAATAATTGTCACTTTAAAGATCTCTAATGCTTTATCAGTGAAAAATTAGACAGAAATGTAGTATATCCATAACAGCTAGAGCACGGACACTGGTTTTGTATTTTAATGGTCAATCATGCAACAAATCATGTAAAATCAATTTTACAGAATATATCATTTATACAGATTTCTGGCCTCCATGTTCCCATGACTGTGTGACTGTGATAGCTTCACTGATTTGAGTATACCAAGGACAACACAAAAGCACAAATTGAACTGGGTTTGGTTAAACTCCTCTTATCTTTGTCTTTGTCTCATTATTAATCCTGGACAATTAGTAGAGTTAGTATGGTGAGCGCCTTCATCTTCTCATCCAGGGCCTGATTTGATATATATATATATATATATATATATATATATATATATATATATATATATATATATATATATATATATATATATATATATATATATATATATATATATATATATATGTATATATATATATATATATATATATATATATATATATATATATATATATATATATATATATATATATATATATATATATATATATATATATACACACACACACACATATGGGTTGAGTCTCCAGGAATAGAAACTCATGTAATGCAGTCTAGTGTATGACTGAATACTGAGTCATTAGTAACATCTTACTACACAGGTTATACTAACAGGCATTAATTTATACAGTTATAACATTCTGATGAAATTATTATTATTTATTTCTTCTGTATTGTATTTGGACTTTTATTTATTTCTTTTATTTTCCAGCCAGGGCAGCTGAACTGTTTGTTCCTGCCACCTGTTGTGTCGCATCGTTTTTTCCCCTCTCTCTCTCCCTCTATATATCTATATATAATAGACGTGCTGCGCTTTTCTGTCTCCATTCATTCATTCCGGGCCTCCACCAGCGGGAGGAAGAGGACAAGAGGAGGAGGAAGAGGAGGAGGAGCGTTAACGGCGCCGGTCAGAAGGACGGACATGGCGGCGCACGGCCCGGCATCTGCCGTCGGACCCGAGCTGTTTTCTCGGTGTTTACACAGCACATGAGGCCTTTTTGGTTTAGATATTTGTGTTCGAAGCTGTCGTTAATAATCACGGCTGAACCACGTGGTGTCTCCGCCTGGAGATGCTGCTGCTGCTCGGTGCGTAAAGTCCGAGGCTGAAGTTTCCAGACGGAGATCCAAAGCAGGGCGGATTAACGGAGGTGAGGATATCAGTTTGTTTCAACCCCAATAAGTTATCAAAATGTTTTTCTCAGTTTAACGCTAATTATAAACCCCGTGAACAGTTTGTTTTTTGGATAAACGCACAGAACGGACCATATAAGGCTCGTAATTCAACCTATAGTTGACCTTCAGCCTATTAATAGAATCATGGTATACATCTTAACTCACACTGATCCTATATGAGCTATAACTGTCCCACTGCTGAGTTTATGTTCCTTCAACTAAAAATGAAAGTCAAACATTTACAGTTCACTTGTTGGTCAGAATAATTGCATTAAAATTCAAAACTCCATCACTAGTTTAATATGTGTGGTGGTGACAGCTTTTATCTAGTTTCGAAATGTGACCAAGTGTGTGTGTGTGTGTGTGCGTGTGTGTGGTGTGTGTGTGTGTTTTAGTCTTTAGTCTGTTGGGTTTAGATGTGTTTTGGTGTTGTTGAGGATGAAACACCAAATATGCACTTTAATTACCATGGTGTCCTCCCAGTGGACAGACGTGGTGACGAGGGTGCAAACAGGAACCAGTGGAGCGTCTTCATGTGGCTGGTTCTGATTCTACCTGTCCACAGAAACACAACTCCCCCACATACAACAGGTCTAATAAATCCAAACTATTCTTATAATATACTCTTTACTGTATTAATCACTAAATAATAGATTCACTGATCAGGAATGCACCAGACTTGGTTGTCGTTATTGTTACTGTTCTTTTTAAACACTAGAACTGCTACGGGGGTCAATTTACCACGTTAGCGGTTCTAGTGTGAATTAATGGTTTATTATAGATTTAATAATAACTCCTCAACTGCAGGTTATTTAGGAAGAGCGTGATCAATGTTATCAAAGATTGTCTGTTTCCTTGTTGGTTACAGCCACCATCTGTCTGATCGTTCTCTGTGTTTTATAAAGAGCTCAGATTAAAGCCCCATTGTGTCATTAGTGTCCTGCTGCTCCTCCACTGCCAGACTGGTCCAGGTACAACATGTTCACTACTTTACTCCTCATCCTCATCAATGTGCCCAGTTCACTTATGTCAAGTGATATTTAGAAGCTTAAAAAGACATAAAATAACTAAATTAAAAACTCAAACTTTAATCGCGTCATGTTGCAGTAGCAGGTTTCTAACACTGGTGTGCAGCATTGATGCAGATTTTAAATGTTAGATAATCTCCAGCTCCTTTCTGGTCAAACTGAACACAACCTCTCACAGATGTTGTTTAAGATCTAATAACAATAGAAGTGAAGCTGAAAATCTGAGCTTCATTCAATACAAAAAATATATGAATTTCACCTTAAAAATATAAAAATCATCAGATAAGCCTTGAAGGTGTAGGCAAATGCTAATGATTAGAATTAACCCATTGAAGCCTTTAATTCTATGACTGCCATTTTATACTTAAAATAAAATATTGAAATGTTACTCATACAGCTAATTTTTTCTGACATGATAGTAGACACGTTTTTATGTTTTAAGCAAAAGAAAATGAGTTTCCAAGTGCTTCCTCTCTTATATACTGTATGTAATCAACTTCAACTCAAGAACATGAAGACAAACCCTCCTAGGGTTTTGTTTATGGTGATATTTGTGCAAAAGATACATAACATGACTGTTAGTGACTTAAATGATATAATTATATGCATAATGTTTATGATCCAGTAAATCTGGATGTTTATGCGTTTATTTGTCTAAATGTGCAAATCACACACACCCAGTCACTGATTGTACACCACATTGTCTGATAAATACACACAGACCTAAAATGTACTGAATCCCTGATGAGATATGTAAATGTAAAGTAAATGAGACATTTCAACTCATTTATGTCACACTTTGACTCTTCCTGGTTCTTTCTGTCTCTGCTTCTCACTAAAAATTTCTCCGTCTGCATCTGTTATCACATCTTAGATCAGACTTTCTTAGCTTTGATGGTGTTTTGGATGAAACTTGATTTCACTAATGCTGTTTTACATGTGAATTCTTGATCACAATAACCATAATCTCTGTATGACAAAATCCAATCTGAACCACGGAAATCCTGTGTCAGTACATATTGTTGAAATGTTTCCTGTTTTATTACCATCTTGACTCAATTTCTGACCTTTTTACTTTTTATTATCCTTCACCAACACATAATACTCATCTATATATCTATAAAAGCAAGCAGCATCTGTGAGTCTGTGGATGTCGTATCTCTCAGACTGTCAAAAAACATCAGCTTTCAGATTTAACAGCTTGTGCATGGCACAATAATGTGCATCCTTTTTTTGGAGAATTTTTTCGGATAGATACTCAAAACATCATTATTATCATTAAAAGTTAAGCTGTGGTGGTGTAGGGGTAGAGCTCTTGCCACATTAAGGCCAGAGCATTGATTTACCCATCACAGCTGCATCCTGCAGCAGCGATTTCATTACAAGTGTAAAATTATATATATATATATATATATATATATATATATATATATATATATATATATATATATATATATATATATATATATATATATATATATAAACAAACATACATATAGAATAAACATATATGTACATATATATATTTAATGAAAGTTTTTTTCAGGGTGAAGAATGGCCAAGTGTAGTAGGAATAATTGGCTGCCACGTGTGGTCCTTCACAACTAGCTAAACCCGGACACACACACACACACACATCCTCTGAAGTATCTCCGACATGTCACTTCCCGGTTTGTAAACTATTCAGTGTCATCAGGGGCCGTGGAATGCTGCGGAGCCCAACCCTGGAGGTTATTTCTGTCTCCCTGTTAATCATCCAAAGCCATCCAGCTCCCACCCATCCAGTGACCCAAGAAGTGTGTGTGTGTGTGTGTGAAAACCCAAAGATTTTTTTAAAGTAGTTTTTTTTTTAATATCCAAGCAAACTAACAAATAGTAACTGTGAATAAAGCATGAAACATATTAGCAAAATTAACACTTAAACAAAAACTAATAATGAGGAAAAAGCATAAAAAGGTGTTTTAAAAACACATTGAACTTATCACTGCGGCATCAAGCTGCACCACCCACTTAATGCTGTAATGGAAAGAGTCCTGCTGCCTGAGGACGGAGAGGTGCGTGCATGTGTGCGTGTGCACGTTGCTGAGGACCACCCAGTAAAACTGGAAACACCATTGCTAATGTACTATGCAGTATTGTGATAGTTTATATCTCATTCCATCCATTCCTTCATGTAGGTTCCTGCTGCAGAGATGTGCAGATTGGACCAAATCACCAACCTGAAGCAGGTAGTGTGTGTGTGTGTGTGTGTGTGTGTGTGTGTGCGTGTGTGCGTGTGTGTGTGTGTGCGTGTGTGTGTGCGCGTGTGTGTGCGCGCGTGTGTGCGTGTGTGTGTGTGTGTTTTAATCTTAGGGATGAGTGTGATACTGATAATGGCAAGATGTTGGGTTTAAACATAAAGCTGATTTGCACTTTAATTACCATGGTGTCCTCCCAGTGGACAGACGTGGTGACGAGGGTGCAAACAGGAACCAGTGGAGCGTCTTCATGTGGCTGGTTCTGATTCTACCTGTCCACAGAAACACAACTCCACTACATACTTAGCAAAACATCACAGGGTTTATTATTTAAACTATGATGACTTTGCAGAATTGATCAGTGAATTATGGTTTCGTAAGTTACAAACTTATTTGTCTTTATTGTCCTAATATGTAATTATTCTGTTTGTAATTGGTGGCTTATTATAGGTCTAATAATCACTTCACAACTGCAGACTTGATGGTCATTTAGGAAAAGAGAAAGTCTGAAGTTAAAGGACAGGTTCACAGTTTTACAAGTCTGAGCCCAAGTGAACCATGACTCATATTTTTCTTGCTTTAATCATTCAATCACTGTTCATACATTCAGACATAAGAACTTGTGTATAATTCGTAGGTGTTGTGAGCTGCCTAGTGCAAACAGGGACAGAAGTAAATGAACTGCAGCCTGAAAGAAGAATATGAGAGGTCAGTTTTAGTTAAAATGCACCAATGTTGTGTCTTATTACAAATTACTTGTGATATTAGACCAATAAAAAATTAAATTGCCTTTACACAGGAACATGCGTCTGAATGTTGTCTGAATATGTCGACTTGCTGCTGTTTTTTCCAGGTTGCGCTGCATATATTTGAGTATTAATATTAACTGAAGGATGCTTCCTCCTTTTTTCTCCAGGAATGATACAACAGTCGAGTTCCAGCCAAGACAAGAATTGCAAAATCACAACCCAACATCAAATTGGACTGACTCTATACTACCATGTACAGCTTTTTAAATAATAAACTGGATAGTATCTAAGTACTTAAATGTAATATGATGAATGGACAAACAATAAATTATGTTTTCAATTTTTATACAACCTGCATTTTTGTCACTGATGTTGGTGATAATTTAGTAAAATCTTAGCAAAATGTTGTGTTCCTGACCAGCTAGAGTTGTTGTCATGATGGAAAACATCTTTAAATGAGAATTGAGTCTGCAGCTCTGCAGGAAAATGTAAGGTTTGTATAAAGTAGCAACTACCTCACCTTAAAGATGAAATCAGACAAACTTTATAGTGCAAAACTCCAACTGACTCAAGTGTCAATTCTCTCTCAGAATAGTTTGGACTATTGTCGCAGTATACATCATATTCTCATGAGATGGTTTTATGATAGTTTTTTGTGTATAATCCTACAAATGGAAAAAAAAAAACAATGTGGTGACATTCCTTTTATTCTCAGTGGAAAAAATAAATATTTTAAGATTAAAATGAATTTCAATAACATTTTGATTGATACATGTGTATTTTATTTTCAGAATATTTATTCATTGGATGTTTAGCTTGTCTGTTTTAATGAGACACTTTTCCATCATTACTATGGTGGTTTCCATGAATTCTACAACACAAGTCGCCCTTTAGAGTCTGTATGACTCTTGATTATGTATGTAATAATGTTTTATGATGTGACAAAGTACCAGTTAACATCTGGTTAGGTTTAGGGAAAAATAATGTTAAAAGTAATGTCTTGGGTTAAAATGCAATAAAAATGTCCCGATGTGACAGTAAAAGTGTTTGGTTTAACGGCAGTAAAAAGCCCAGACGTGACAGAAAAAAAACTCTATTTTACTGTTTGGAGGTTATGGCTCCAGATGAAAATATAAAATATAACGGCAAACTATTCAGTAGTTGTTGAGCTATTCCAGAGCAAAGTGGTGGACTGACCTACAGCTCTGAATTGATGAAAAAAGACGAACTTTAACCTGCTTTGGGTTTCATTTTGTTTGACTTCTCAGCTTGTGAGGTTTCCCACAAAAAGACGAGAAACGTCCTTCGGTCCCTGCCCTCATCCCCTCATGCTGCATTCAGGTGTCTCTTGCAAAAGAGATTTTATACTCAATGAGATAACCTGATTAAATAAAGGTTATATGCAATTCAATGTAATCAACAAATGTAGGTCATTTCTCATGCACATCTCCACTGTAATTAATTTGACTGTAAATAGCCCTGAAAGCGCCATCCTGTTTCCTGGGTCCCCGCCGTGACTCATTAAGATATTTGTATAATTTGTCCATGATGGATTGGCCTCTTGAGGATCTTGATGTTGCTAATATACAAAATATTCTTCTTGCTTGACTAAAAAAAATGTTGGCAGTGAAATCTATTTAAGTATTATAAGTCATGTGATGGATCTGTTGGTGGTGTATTTACCTTAAACTCTAAAACTGTCCTGCTCTCAGATCAGTTAATGGAGAAAAGGAAGAAAATTAAGAGGGAAAGAGGCAAAACAATAAGAGCATAGGAGTAGAAGGGAGAAGAAATAAAAAAAATACTAAAGTAAGTAAAACAAATACTGTTTTGGCCTCTAGTTACTGTACCAAGTGACAGTCGACTGTCATGAGACAATAGGACAAGTATGAATGATATTAAATAACAAGCTGGAGTTTTATGATTCACATGCCCTGGAGTCTGCTTTGGATAAACACTCCTTTAGTCTGGAAGTAGCCGAAAGGTTGACCGACACACTGACATTCCTCCAAATGAAATACAGGAGGAAAGGAAGAAAAAAGAGATAATTCAAAATAAAGACTCAATGAATACTTTCTACCTTATTAGACTGGTGACTGGTGGGGACAGATGTTCTGAGACACAGGTCCACAGCGATCAATTTTGTTCAGATCAGATTGGTTACAGTTTATAGTTTAATCCCAACACTGACAACCACAACCAGTCAGTGTCCTCCATCATCAGGCCCTGACTAGCTCACCTGCTCCTCACTAAATAATGATTCATGGCTAAAAACAAACTATTCATCCATCTGAAAGCTGGAAAAGTAGAAGAGTGCTATCGACGAGTTTCTGAGCCTCAAGGTCTGAGCTGAGAGTGCAGCAACTTGTGTGATCTTCTTAGTGTGTGTGTGTGTGTGTGTGTGTGTGTGTGTGTGTGTGTGTGTGTGTGTGTGTGTGTGTGTTGGCACCATCCTCGATGACTCAGCTCTCAACTACTCTGCACTTTGTAGGGATTAACTGAGGCATGTGGCAGACAAACATCGTTTCTATAATGAATACAGAATCTACATTTATCACTCTGAGAGACCCCATGAAGTACTTTTTTTGTTAAATTTTTTCAATTTATTGTTTTGATGATTCAAAGTGAACTTGAGTTAATCTGATGCTTTTAAGCAAAGAAAGTCAGGCAGTTTGAATAATGAGCTGTTAGTGATGCTGATTCATTTATCATAGCACTAATGATGTGTCGTTAGAGTGATATGTCTGGGATCATATTTGGTTCATTTGGTCTTTAAAGGATGAATCAATGACTTTAATTAGCCTGAGTCACAGCTCAAGACCCTGACAGAACTTTATTTCATCACATTTCATTACAGGAAACTGATGACCAAATTACAATCTCTGCCTCAGCTGTCATTTTAATTAATTGATTTATTTATTTTCCAGCAACTACTGATAACTAATGGTATTTTTTGGTTTCCCTCATTAAACTCAATAAATACACAGTCCAGCAACTCTCAAACACTGTGGTGGACGAGTTGTAACCTGCACATTCACCACACTATGAGATAATAACTGGAACATTACAACAAAGATTGGAATCTATGGTTTTGTGTTGCTATGTTAAATATTAAAGAATAGAAAAGTAAGTACAAGAAAGAAAGTACAAGAAAGTAATGACAGATGTACTTCAACAAAGGAAAATAAGGAACGTGACCAGTGTGTCTCTGTTAATTTCAAACATTTATTCACTTTCCCATCTCTCAATAAATCACACAAGTCTGTGAAGCTCTTAAGGGGCCACAGAAAATGAGCCAGATTTGGTCCCCGGGCCTTGGGTTGGACACCTATGTATTATAAGAACAGGATGCTGGTGAAGTTTTACATGAACAGGTGGTTTTGTATATTCAATTTACACAAGTGTGATTTAGAAACTTAAAGCCTCCAGTCCACACACTCTGAGACTTTACAGTAATGGAGGAGACAACTGGTTAAAATAGTTAAAATTCTGAAATTAAACATATTTGCATATTCATAGATTCTCGGAGGAGGGAGAAGGAGAAGAGGTTTTTAAGGATTTTAAGCAACTAATTGAACCACATTTTTGCAAAAGGCTGTATCAGTAGAATTATTATTCAAAGTAGAATATATTATGTAAGTCTCAGATCATGTCTAGAGGGGATATTTAAAGGTGTCCTATTTTGCCATTTTCCTAGTGTAATATTTTAATTTTCATGGTTTATTTATAAAAAAAAAAAAAATTGTACACTTTTATCGTCCAAAAGCACTCAATAGACCTGCAGCAGCAATGCCGTCTGCTGACATGGATCCTGATATAGGAGGCCAGACCACATCAGAATGAGTGGGGGGTTATTTCACAGTTTGTGTATTAGCAGGAACAACACAGGCCTAAATATTTACACAAAAGCACTGAAAATATTTCCTTTTGATTTGTTTTCCTTTTGTTTTGTAAAATGAATCATTCTCTTTCCCTCGATAATTTTTTAAAAGAGTTTTTCCTCACCCTAACCCTAACCCTATAATATGAGGGTCTAAGGGCTGTCATATGAACTGTAAAGCCCATTGGGGTGAATCTGTGATTTTGGGCTTTACAAATAAAACTGACTTGTGTCAGAATGTACTTGACTACTCCTCCACATTCTTATTTTTGCCTCATTATAGATCTGATTTTCTACACAAATTACATGCTGCAGAAATGGGCAAGATGAATGATTTATAAGTGTCCATAGCTTAATAAATACAAATATAAATACAAATAATAAATCTGCAAAATTATACCTGTGCTTAAGTGGCTCCCTGTGCGTTTAACTCATCATGCAGCATGAAAACCCATTTAACAAGATGAGCTGCAAAACAGCTGAAGAGAGGAGGAGGCTGAGTTCTTCCTCTGATTAGACCAGGGGTCATCAACCCACGGCTCTCTAGTGCCCCCATAGTGTCTCCCTGGAGCTTTTTCAGAAATGTATGAACATGTAAAATGATGGGGGTGAATATATATTTTACTTTTTATCTGGTTTCTATAGGAGACAAACATGACAAACATTCTTAACATATTCCAATGCTGTAAAAATGTGTCTAATAAATATTAAATTTCAACAATGTCAACTTAGATTTACGTCATAGCCTGCAACATTTCAGCACCGCGGTGCCAGGCAGGTGCTGCTGTAAACTAACAGCTGGATGTGGAATAAGTCAGTAGAATGACCAGAAATCACCTGAAATACTAATTAAACTGGATTATTTTAGTTTTATATAGACTACTTACCTTTTCTAAAGGCTGCTGTTTTATTTTTCATAATTACAGGCTGTGTTTTATTGCCTCTGTTGATAAGATAAGGAGGAAAGAGAAGAGGATTGTATTGTATTTTTTTTTTAAATCCTCAAAATGAAAATGAACCAAAAATCATATTTCTTTATTGTATTTCTATAATAAACCTAATAGATTGTGTAAGTTAAAGTTAAAGCAGCAAATCTGGTCACGTAGTGTGTCATTCTCACCACGATGAGCTGCAGGAAAATAAACATTTAATCATGAATGCTCATTATGTATTTGTAGCCTATTTAGTCATGTTGATAGTAGCTAATATAGATAATATACACTTACAACCTGGGCTGCCTTCATATCAGGATTAGAGAAGGAGTTTAGTTTTTTGTGGCTCCAGACAAATTTGTTTTTTTGTTTTTTTGGTCTAATATGACTTTGAACAGTTTTGGTTGCTGACCCCTGGACTAGAGGAGGTGGGACATCAGCAGGAGATAGAACTAACGCAGACCCAGACGCAAACCCATTTCTCCACGTTTGTTGCAAGACTTACATCATCACCATCAGTCACATGCAATGAACCAAGTCTTAACATTGATGATCACCACAGAAAAACACAAGCGCTGTCATTTGCATCCAAAAAAAGCAAACACGGATATTTTTCTGTTTTGATAAGCTATTCTAATGCAGACCCCAGTAGGGACGTCAGTCTCTGTGGCTCCAATGATTCTCCTGCTGAATTCTTTCATGTCTCAGAACATCAAGAAATTTGGGGAAAGTCAGCAACTGATGCAATTAATAGAAATGACAAACAAAATAAATAAACACTACATTTTAAAGGTCCAGGCTGTAAGATCAAGCAGTATCTAGTGGAACAGACTCGGCAGAAATTTAATACTCATATGTGTCTGAGTTTTAGGGCTGTCAGAACTGTTCAAAAATGACATTCTAATATCTCAACTCATCTTCTATACCCGCTTATTCCTCATTAGGGTCACAGGGGTCTGCTGGAGCCAATCCCAGCGCATTACGGTGAGAGGCAGGGATACTCCCCAGATGGTCGCCAGCCAATCGTGGGGCACACACGCCATTCACTCACACACTCACACCTACGGGCAATTTAGAGTCACCAATTAACCTCAGCATGTTTTTGGACTGTGGGAGGAAGCCGGAGTACCTGGTGAAAACCCACACAGACACGGGGAGAACATGCAAACTCCACACAGAAAGGTCCCAGACCCAGGACCAAGGAGGTCTTGAACCTGCCTTTCCATTTCCTTAAAAATAAAAGAAAAAAAAACAAATATTGGAACATCTGGTTGACCCACATTACGTCAATAACAGTTATTTACACAAGAATTCAGTATGTCAGAATGGAAGAGTACATGTCTAATTATCTAGATATAGTTTGTGGGGTCCCTCAAGGGTCAGTATTGTGTCCAAAACTGTTTATACTTTGCATAAATGACATATACAAGGTGTTCAGCTTGTTGAAATGTGTACTATTTGTGGATGAGACTAATATTTTTTGTTTGGGGGAAAACACTGACACTGAATCATTTAGTAGATACAGTCAATCAGGAAATGACAAAACTACACACATGGTTTAATATTAACAAATTATCACTAAATTCAGGGAATACTAAATACATGCTATTTGGGAAAAAGGATGCAATAAGAGTATAAACAAATGAATTAATTGGAATTACAATAGAGAGAACACAAATTGGTGGGAGTGATCCTTGATGACAGGTTGAACACATAAAACACTGCTGGCTAGAAGTGTCTACATACTATGGAAAACACAGCAGTACCTAAACAAGAAGGCACTTTACTTACTATACTGCAGGTTGATCTCTCCACAGTAAAGCATGGCAAACCAATCGAAGCCGACGGACCCGATGGGCTCGGTCGGTTTGAATATATGCTTGGACACAGGCTGGGCTCAGAGCATACAGTGCAAACACACATTCAGAATTTTTTTTTTATTTTTTAAACAAAGCTCACGTAGCTTATTAAGGCTTAAGCCTTAATGATCAATGACCCGGCCTCTTGTACAAACGTGTGCTTTCTCCTTGCAGCGCTGATGTGCTGTGTAGAAGTTCAGGATGCTGTTTCCAGTTGGTGGATTAAACCACATAAACTTACACACACACACAAAATCCTATGCATGTTGTTAATAATAGACCTATCCTTGGAAAATAGTGTGATTTGAATAGTTTTGGGCTTCCTGCGGGCTCGAAGACAAATATTTTAATTCACATCGGTCTCAGGTCGGTTTCGAGATACGGGCCACACTTGGACAGAAAAAATCGTCCCAAGCGACGCTCTACTCCACAGATGCAGTACAGCGTAGAGGTATGGGGACATACATACAGGAATGTGAGAACCACATTAAAATCTCAGTCTCAGTTACTGGAAGATGGAAGTTGAGCCTGGAAGATGAGGTTAGGGCTTCAGGAACACTAAGTAACTTTAAAAACAAATTTAAACAAAACATCATAGATGATAATAAAGGGAATAGTGCTGGTGACAATTTGCTGAAATGTTTTAAACAGTATTTAAAAATCTGCTGATGCAGAAATAATGTTATATTGTTGTTAGCATCTAATTATTAAAATGCTGCAGCAAAACATGTAAAATCATCACAGATATCTAGAGACTCATACAAGAATATGCTGATAATGACTATTAACTATTTGATTTATTTCATGGATGTTTCAAAGATTGGAATCTATGGTTTTGTGTTGCTATGCTAAATATTAAAGAATAGAAAGTATAATAAAGTAATGACAGATGTACTTCAACAAAGGAAAATAAGGAAAAACAGAAACTTTCCTGTTTTTAAACAACCTTCGTGGCCAATTGAGAAAAGATTTTGGAGTTAACAAAGTCGTACAAAGACAACGTGACCAGTGTGTCTCTGTTAAGTTCAAACATTTATTCACTTTCCATCTCTCAATAAATCACACAAGTCTGTGAAGCTCTTGAGGGGCCACAGAAAATGAGGTGACGGACCAGATTTGACCCCCAGGCCTTGGGTTGGACACATATAATATAGAATAATGCAAGCTTTCCTCTTTACATTAATTTTGTGATCACTCAGTAATAAACAGCCATGAAGCCTGCTGGCTGTGGTTGTGTCTGACTGGTATCCAGTGTCCAGCCTCTCTAAGCCCAGTAACAAGGCCCTGTTGGACCACCTCTAAAGCCTCCAGCACCACAGACAAAGGAGCAGGGCTTTACAGGGGGACGGGGCAAACTGCTGACTGTCCACTAGTGCTAATACAACCCCATTCTGTGCTGTCTCACTGCTGTCGCCTCGCCCTCACACACACACACACACACACACACACACACACACACACACACACACACACACACACACAAACTCTCACCCATCTCAGTCTGTGCTGGTTTGTGGAAGAAAAAGAAAGTTTGCATGGTCGATATGTCCAAAATTTTTTAACATATGGACATATGTTTGACATAAATGTGGACACAATGATGAGAGAGTCTTCTGTCTCTCTTGTCTCTTGCTGGTGATCCATCCACCCCTCCTCCCTCTGCTCTCCATCCATCCATCCATCCATCCCTTTCTCCACCCCCCCTCTCTCTTTCTCTGTGACTTTCTCTCTGTTTGTGATCCACTCTGATAGTTTAGCTCCAGCGTGGGCCCTAAACAGTCAAACCGACCCCCAGATCGTGTTCGACAGCCTCCTGCCTCCCCCGGCTCTGACGGCCAGCTCTCCCAGCCTCAAGGCCCACGTGTGGGCTGCTCCATCGGTGTCGTTTCCTCCGCCGGCTTCCTGCTGCAGACCATGTGTGAGTGTCTCCGTGGAATATTCAGAGTCACCTGGACGCCTTCCTCCAGTGCAGGTCAGGACCAATAGCTCGCTGTGTTTGGCTGGATCAACAGATTTACAGAAGAAACACAAAATTTACATAAAGATCCCGCTACACCAGGGGAGTCAAACAAAATTTCATCCCGGGCCATATCAGTGTTCTGGTTTCCCTCAAAGAGTCAATTATAAGAGATCATATATATGTATCTACATAATATTATTATTTTATATGCTATTTTATTAGATAATCGCCTCTCCACTCATAATAGTGCTGGTGATAATTTGCCAGAGGTGGAAAAAGTACAGAAAAATTGTACTCAAAAAGTATCTTTCTTTTGCTTAAATCCTACTCAAGTAAAAGTAAAAGTATTTCACTTAAAATGTAATTTGGGTAAAAGTGCTTAAGTTAAACTTAAGTTAACTTAAAGTTACATTTAGGTTCCTCTTGAAAATTCAATGTTTATATTTCTTGAATGTCGTCCTCCATGACCAACACATTGAAGATAGGTGGGACAAGTAAAATAGTGAAAATGCTGTGCAAAATCCTGCATAATCTTCATTAATGTTCAGCAGATTGTTTTATTATTGTGCATGCTGTTTTGTCTCTATCAGTCTAATTTTACTCAGTACTCAGGCCTGGTTCCAGTGTAATTGAGTAAAGTACTTGGGTCAAAATGTTCTCAAGTACAGGTAAAAGTACTAATTTTAAAAACTACTCATAAGTACGCATAAAAGCTACTCAATTACAATACCTGAGTAAATGCAATTAGTTACTTTCCACCCCTGCAATTTGCAAAGTTTTTTAAACAGAATTTAAAAATATGCTGATGTAGAAATAATGTTATATTGTTGTTAGTGTCTAATTATTAAAATACTGCATCAAAACATGTCAAATCATCACAGATATCTAGAGACTCATACAAGAATATGCTGATAACCACTATTAACTATTTGATTTACTTAATGGATTTTTCAAAGATTGGAATCTATGGTTTTGTGTTGCTATGCTAAATATTAAAGAATAGAAAGAACAAGAAAGTAATGACACATGTACTTCAACAAAGGAAAATAAGGAAAAATGGAAACTTTCCTGTTTTTAAACAACCTTCGTGGCCGAAGATTTTGGAGTTAATGAAGTCGTACAAAGACAATGTAACCAGCGTGTCTCTGTTAAGTTCAAACATTTATTCACTTCCCCATCTCTCAATAAATCACACAAGTCTGTGAAGCTCTGAAGGGGCCACAGAAAATGAGATGGCGGCCCAGATTTGGCCCCCGGGCCTTGGGTTGGACATATATGGACTACACCAACATATGTGACAAAACCATGAATTGGATTTTTCGCCTGATAGTCACATGGAAAGATGATGGTTGATTTCTTGATTTTTTAAAAACTTTTTTAAGAACAGGATTATTGGTTTTGGTAAAACTTTGGTTCAAGTTTCAAACTGTTTTTTACTCATGGTTTATTATATTCTTGTTGAACTCAGGATTTTTGATGGACCATGAGTGTTTTTTTGTTTTGTTTTGTTTTGTTTTTGTGGTGCAGTTTTATTTATAGTGGAGATCTTTTAGTTGATACCTGGAATGACTCATGAATTAGATGATGAGTCATGTGAGGTGTGGCTCAATGCTACCACCAAATAGACTCTCAGATAAACATAGATAGATAAATAGATCCTTAGACTGAATACCAGTGGTGGATAGTAACTAAGTACATTTACTCAAGTACAAATGTAATACTACTTTCTACTACTTACTATTCTTCCACTACACAGCATTTATCCAACAGATGTATTTATTTTTTGGATTCAAATTTTTCATACTCTTCCTTGATGTCCAGTGTGTTGATTTTAAATGTTTGTGATAAATTCAATGGTGACGTATCACTTCAATAGGCGGAAAAGTTTCTCCCACTTCATCATCATTCTAAACTATTTAAAAACCCTCTTGGATCAGGTGTCACAAAGCTGAAAATACATCTGTTTTTCAGAGCTCATGAAAACGTGTTATAGCTACATGTTTCTTACTGTTCCTACAAACAGGTTTATAGATGAACTCCCCAGCAGAATATAAATTAGTTAAAAGACCTCAACCTTTAACAACTACAGTGGTAAAATGCAACCTATTTCTATATTAATGCAGAGTAGTATATTAATAAGAAGTAATATATTAATAATAAAACATAGAAAACACTGACAGGGAGCATTTTACTCCAGTTACGTTTGATACTTTAAAAACATTTAGCTGATAATTTTGTAAGTGGAGTATTTTCAGAGTGTAGTTTTACTACTTTAACTCAAGTAAATAAATGCTTTCTTCACCACAGCTGAATGCACATGTTTAGTTTTCTACTCCTTATACTCCATTTGTTGAAGAAATATACACATGTATCTTGCAGTAGTTATGATCATTGTTTTGTGGTAATGAAAATATTGTTAGAGTACTTAAATACTAACATTAGTTTGGGTTGATTTAAGCCTTTTACATAACTATCCTAAAATTACTTCATATGAACAAAATCTACAGGCTTCTGTGTTAATTTGTTGGATTTATTTACTGATGGTTTTTGGTCATTTTTGTTGCTTGATCATATCTGACTGTATTGTAATTCATTATGGTGATAACTAATACTATGTCATGTAATATTGTGATCACAAAACCTTTGATAAGTTTGCTAATAGCTGTAAAGTTGACAATTAGAAACACGTATTAATGTGTTATGCTCTCGTATAAACTGAGACTCATGCTCCACATCTACTTAGCTTATTCTACGTAGCTTATTCCACTTAGCTTATTTTTGCAGTAAAACTTGTATGATGGACATAAGTAATAGACATATCCATGTTGATTCATTATGACAAAAGCTGCATTTCTATTGGCCAGGTGTGGAAATTCAGTGTTTAACAACATGCATACACTGGATGTTGTGATGTGTTCACACTGAAAGAGACTCGATAATGGACCTCATCGTCCACATGAAAGTGGCATTGAGATAAGTTTAATTTTATAAAATTTTAAATAATTTTTTTAATGCAGAAAGTAAGATAAATGACTTTGAACATGCAGGGAAAAAAAAAACAAAAAACTACAAAACAAGTAAAGCATCACATACACTATAGGTTTATTGAACATAGAACCATACATGGTTATATTTCTGACCATCTGATGAATGTAATATATTCACTGTTCCTTTTAACCCTTGTGTCTTTTGAGAAAGTAAGCTGTGTCTTTAAATGTTCATACTTTGTAATTCACTTTCACTCAACTAGATAATGTGCCTCTTTAGTCACAGTTAGCTGATTTTAGTAAACAAGTCAAATCTACAGCATCTCCAGTAGTTCAGATAACAGTACAGCAAAATGAACTGTAGCCTGGTACCTAAAAGGACAAAAACAGACCCTCACATTCCTCTCTGTTAAAAGCTACAGGTCAATTCAACACAGCACCAGGTCCACCGGTCACAGGGCAATACAAAACCACCAGGAAGGAAGAAAGCATTGTTTTACATGTATGTGTTTGTATGTGTGTGTGTGTGTGTGTGTGTGTGTGTATGTGTGTGTGTGTGTGTGTGTGTTTGCGTGTGTGTGCATTTGCATGAGACAATTGTGCACAGGTCCATAAATAGAGAAATACTCATATTTCAACAACAAACTAACATGTCAGGTTACTCCGATTAATTGATCCAGGAGGAAAAAATACAAATAAATAACTTGGTAGAGAATGTTTTTTTTTTTTATTCTCTTTCTTTCTTGGCTGTTATTTTCTATATTTTCAGTCAGTTTCTTGACAAGGTAATAGTGCTGTCAAGTTAAATTAGATTTATCTCGTTAAACCAGAGACGTGTTAATCATTAGTGATAATTTTTTAATTTTACAATTTTGTGATGCTGTGGCATTTGTTTTAAATGTCAGAGCCCATGAAAGTGGCTTTTGTTCTGAATTTTTAAAATTTTTCAACAAATGTTTGTTATGCTTTTACAATTAGGCATGAAAAGGGAGCTTTTATTTTGAAGGACATACAATATACATACATGTGAGCATTATTGTCTCACAATTAAGGGTTGTCTTTTATTCAGAATTTTGGAAAATTTTCAACAAATAAAAAAATAACTCACTATCTAGGATAAGTAAACTTTATTTATTTATTTACATTTAATTAAATTTTGATGTTATAAGTCTTTTCTAATAAGCTAAAATAGATTTGTTTCCATATGGCAACGATATGCAAATATGATAAATTCCTAGTGTTTTCAACCTAATGGAGTCCTATTGACTTACATAGTATAAAACTACCCTGAAATTATGTTTACAACTTTTTCTTATATATTTTTCCAATATATTCATTATTTAGGCAATTTTAATGAATAAAAACGTTCAATTCAATATAGGGCTAATGTGTTTTAAAAAGAGGTTACAAGGTTGATAATTTTTGAGTTTACAATTTTGTGAAGCTGTGGCATTTGTTTTAAATATCAGAGCCCATGAAAATGGCTTTTATTGTTGAGCCTTTTCTCGCTCTCAATATCACTGAAATGTGAAATACACAAAATCACTAACAAAGCAACGATTATTGTTTTTCATCTTCTAAAACTGGTCACATCCTATACTTCACATGTTAAAAACTCCACCTCGCAGGCCACAATCTGAAGGCAGAATAAAAAACTATGTGGTCTGAATCACTAGAACACTACCTGACTTGTTGAGTTCCACGGCCATGGTGCATAACGTTAATTACTGCTAGATCCTGCATCTTAGACCAGGCATGTTTTTTACTGTAACACACACACACACACACACACACACACACACACACACACACACACACACACACACAAAGCCTGCTCTACTTTCCTGGCCCATTTAAGCGCTGATGAGGGCATACTGTAGCTAGCTGGAGTATGGTGGCATGATTTGATGCCAACTGAACTGTCCAACCTACAAAACCCATGTTGTGTGTTATGGTATTCTATCTTAGCTTAACTTTAATACCTTATTATTGTTATTTGTATTGATATGGCTGACTGTCCTCATATTGACTTCACTTGACCCTGTAATCATCTCCACAGCTACTGTACAGTATAATATAATATCATACCTTGTTAAGGTTCCATATAGAAGCATATAAGACTAGTTGAGCTCTCCAACAGTGATGTGCATCCAGCCTCCATCCCTCCCCTTCCAGCCCAGCCCTTGTTTCAGGGTCCCAGGTCTCACCCCTATCTAAACCCTGGCTTTGTGCAACAATGACCATGTTAGCTGACACAGTGCTGGCTGCGATCTGTGCTGACAGTGAGGAGGAGCGTTGGGTGGATGCGTTAACCCAACCGTGGACAACGGGACACAGAAGACCGCAGTTTGTTCTGGAAAAACTGTTTTTTTTTAACTCCCTTGATGTCTGAATATATTTACAACTGTATAAAAGATATTTTTTGTGTTTTTGCTTTCAATCTGATGCTAAATTAAATACAGATTGTTAATTTTATATGACTATAGCACATGAAATAGGTTTGATGCAAATTAGCGACAATAGGCATTATATTTTATTTTTTCTATTATTTACACTGTAACTAGTAACTATTAGTATATACTAAGTACTATACAATAACTAACTATAACTATATACTAACTACTATACAATAACTAGTAACTATAGGTATATACTAACTACTATACTATAACTAGTAACTATAACTATATACTATTATACTATAACTAGTAACTATAACTATATACTAACTACTATACTATAACTAGTAACTATAACTATATACTAACTACTACACTATAACTAAATAACTATAACTATATGATACTATATGATAACTACTATACTATAACTAAGTAACTATAACTATATACTAACTACTATACTATAACTAGTCAATATAACTATATACTAACTACTATACTATAACTAGTAACTATAACAATATACAAACTACTATACTATAAATTGTATCTATAACTATATACTAACTACTATAATATAACTAAGTAACTATAACTATATACTAACTACTATACTACAACTAGTAACTATAACTATATACTAACTACTATACTACAACTAGTAACTATAACTATATACTAACTACTATACTATAACTAGAGACCAACTTGAAGAGGAGTCAATCAAACAAGAGAGAAATGATACATTTTTTTATTGAAGCCACAAAATTGTGGCTTCAATAAAATCATTTACGCTATTATTTACACTGTAACTAGTAACTATAAGTATATACTAAATACTATACTATAACTAACTATAACTATATAGTAGTTATAGCTAAGTAACTATAACTATATACTAACTACTATACTATAACTAGTAACTATAACAATATACAAACTACTATACTATAAATTGTATCTATAACTATATACTAACTACTATACTACAACTAGTAACTATAACTATATACTAACTACTATACTACAACTAGTAACTATAACTATATACTAACTACTATACTATAAGTAGAGACCAACTAGAACAGGGGTCAATCAAACAGTCTGTGTCCACTTCTTTGTTTTCTCTTTGTAAAGTCATCCAGTGAATTGGACCCTTTGGTTCTTACTGGTGGAATTCATTCATCAGTTGTGGTTCTTGTTGAGGCTCAGATGAACTTTGCACTTTGAGCATTTGAAGACAGTCTGGCCTTTACATTTTGGTCATTTAGAGCGTTGCTGCTCACTTTCAACCACTGACCAGTGACCCACAGCATCTGAATCACCTCCTGTGTTGGGGGAAGAATGTATATGCTATCTCTACTGCAGGGGGAATATGAAAATGGTTTAATGGGAATTCACGACAATAGGTGTTAAGACATTAAAAAAATTGAATTGTACCCTATCCTTAACCTAAACCGATACAACCGTCATTATTGTAGCCATGATGACAACAGCTCTCTTATTTTAGTGACTAGCAGCCTTAACACATTTAAGCCTAAGAGCTGCTAAATCTATAACTGTCATTTTATACTAATTTAAGCCCAGATTTTTTTTCAAAGATTTCCTGCATATAATTATATCAGTTGAGTCACTAACTAATCATATTATGAGTCTGTTTTTCTATTTTGTAGTCTTTTCATTGCAGAAAATAGCATCTTAATGGCTATTATAGTTGCTGCTTTTACATACAGTATCTGCCCATAAAGAAAAAACTATTTATCTCATGTATACAATTCTTTTTGGAGGATTATTCTAGAGATTTAAATGATTAAATAGATATATACATGTTAGGGTTGAAAATCATAATAATCTAAATAGAATGACTCTTTCTGGGAGGGTTTGTCTTCTCCAAGGAAGAAGGAGCATGAAGTTGGTGACATCACATGACAGCAAGCTCTTGGAAACTTAAATTATTTAAGTATATTTAAGTATATTTTAAACCTTTTGTCTGAGTTGTCTCCTATCATCTCATTATGTCATTATGTCATTTGGATTTTTTATTTTAAGTTTCAAATGACAGTCATAGACCTAAAGGCTGGGCTAAAGTGATCATTTTATATAGCTATATTGCAGAATTTATCAACAACATTAAATTCAAGATCTTGCCAAACTACTTTCCAATTACCCCTTCGCTAACTTTAAAGTGAAAATAATTAATAGTAATTTAATTCTGCATCTTATCTAGACATTACAAATATTATCAGACTGATGATATCAAACAGCAACAACAGTAATGACAGAGTAGACAATGATATAATGATCAGACCATCTAGACACTGTTTTTGTAATAACTCTCATTGCCAGAAGGCTTTAACTCAAACTTTCCTAAACCTAACCAAGTGTTTTTTGTGGCTAAATCTAACCAAAAGATTGTTACTGTTACAGTGACACTTTTGGAAAGCTCAGATAAATGATGTTGATTACTGATGAGAGAGGTGAGAGAGGTGGAATTAGAAAACACTAGAGTGCACAAGTCATATTTAAAGGTTTTAATTTGGAGGTATTTTTGGATATAATTAATAGCTCCATCCAACTTCAACCTTAGGTGAAATCTGCCACAATAACTGCAAAAAACAAAACAAAATAACCTGCATGAGTCTTTCAGTTACTAGATTTGATTCATTTTATTACATTTTTACATTATTTTACATTTAATTTCACATTGAATTTAAATCATTTTGTTGTGTTAAATTGTCTGTTAGTCCCACCAACATCTTCTTTGGAGAATTTGAACTTGAGTCAGTGATTGCCGTCATTAATATTACAAATTTATTCCTGCTGTTAATAACCAGTTATAGGTGGAATTTGCAGGTTTTGGCATAGCTCTATCTAAAGCTGTTTGGGTTTTGCTTTTGTTTTGATGTGAACGTTTCCTGAAGTAAGTTGCATCAACCATTCTTTAGTGTTTTCACTGAGTGAAATATTAATATTAATTTAATATTATTAAATATGAGACTGGAACAGCACAGAGTGTTTAGATTTTTCAATCCGCAGTTGGTCATGCTGGCCACCGTCCACCCTGCTGTGTCCTTAACTGAGATATTTGAATCCAGCTCACTGGGTGACTTATGACCTCGTAGTAAAGGAAAAGAAAATTTAGCCACAGGAATCAACAAAGTGTCCTATTACTGCAGGTAATATTTCAGGGTTGTGGTATTTGTCACTTGGCAGGACTTTTTACCTCAACTCTGCAGCCAAATGGTTTACTACAAATCATCAGTACAATACAGGAAAGGAAACAAACAAATACATCCATACACGAAAAGACAAACACACACACACACACACACACACATACACTGACATACAGAAACGCAGGAAAACAAATGTACACAGGGACAAGCTGACACACACATTCATCACACAACAGCAGCTGTGCCCCTGAAAAGGAAACGTCACACTTTCTCTAAGACAAGATCCAAGGCTGCTGTTCCTATTTTCAGCCATTTAGGATAAAAATAACACCATCATCACTTCTTGAAAAGTGTGTCCAGACATTATTTAAAAACCATTGGGATTTGATTATATCCTGTTTTCTATTTCATCCTTCTATCTAATCACTGGGCTGGGACATTAGAGTCTAAAACGCCAACAGGCATTAATGCTGTCAGCCTATTTAAAAGAAAACCTGTGTACAGTAGTAATAAAACACAGCAAGGTCAACGTCATGGAGTGAATTCCTCACAGTTTTGGAACCTGTCCTGTTGTGTGACTTGTGTATTAAATGATGACTTGGCAGGTGAATTGATGCTAACTCAGCTGCATATAGTGGGGTAGCATGAGGAGGAATTATCCAAAGTAGAAAGGCTGACCTCTGAGTTTATATTTTATAGCCTGTAGTCTTTTCCATTATATATCACAATACTGCTGATGTAGCCAGGTGACCTGTGGAACCATTTCACTTTAAATGATTGGAAACAGGAAAGGGAGTTAGTTTAGCTATACTGTTTTTTGTTTGTTTGTTTTTTTTTCTTTAATGGAAATATTGTGCTGATCTGTGAAGTAAAATGAAATGGCAGATTCAACCGCACATAATTTAAAATAAGTGCACTGTTTAATTTTAAAGTTGAAAACTACAGCAAAAAAAGGTATAGAAAATTGAGGTATCAATCAAACTTTTAAAGAGGTTATTGCAGTTCACAGATGACTGACGAGCCTATAATATGACTGAACAAGTACAAAAATCAGACCATTGCTCACAAAGTAAAAGTTAATTTAAAAAATTTAATAAATTGAATTGAAAGCTATAATAACAGTATAAAAATCAAGTAAATAAAATTGAAAAACTAAATAAAATAGATTAAAAGACATAAGTAAAATATAAAGAATTACTATAAAATAGTCTTAAAATGTATAATAATAATAATATAAATATAATTACTTAATAATTAATTTATAAAATCACTAAAAGAGACTAAATAGATAGATAAAATAGATCAAAACAAAAATCCCATAATAGATAAGAGAAGATCAAATATGACTGTTAAAAATTAAACTATTAAAAATAAAGTTAATATAAAATTGCATAATATTTCATAACATAAATGCAAAAATATATAAATTAGTACTAAATAATAAGTAAATATAAATAGTAGTAATAAAAAAGTAATAAGTAATAAAAGAAAATATATTCTCTTTCAAAATCCAGGCTGAAGAGGTTTTTAGTCAAGTTTTTAGAAACAGTGAAAGTCTGTTGCAGCTTTATTTTGGCATCAGTCAGTGCTGTTCTGATTACGATGAATTTCATGAAACTGTCAGAATTTCTCTGTTTGGTGCAGACCTGCTGCAGGTATCTGAGAGACCATCAGTATTCTTACTGCTTCACTATGTCATAAACTCTGTTATCTCCTTCTCCTCCCTCCTTTATCGTAGGCCCCGCCTCCTGCCGCCCTAATATGGGGGCATCTCTCTGCCCTGTGGCCAATCAGACAACTGGACCGGTCCCTCCTAGAGATGCTATGGTCCGGGGCCAGGCCTGAGGTTTCAGTGAGGGGAGCAACAGGCTGGCTGGTGACAGGGGGCAAAAAAGCTCTAGACAGAGAGAGGTGAAAAGATTCTAGATACCAAGAACAATAAGTGACAGAGAGCTGCCGAGGACAGACAGGAAGTTAAACGATAGAGAGAGGTAGTCATAAAAAAAAGAGAAGGAGGCTGAGACTGGACATCTGCTACCCCCTGAACTTCTGAAGGAGGCAAACTGAGGCTGAGCCGAAGGTAGGATGGATGAGGTTTAATAAAGTCTGCTGCTGGTATCTGGAGACTCACTCATGTTACTCCTGAAAAAAAAAATGTTCTGCAGGAGGTATGTGGCTGAAAGGGAAGCAGGTGTCAGAGGTTACAGCTGAAGGCTCTAACAGTGGTCGGATTAGTGCATGCTCAGCATTTCCTTGTTATCTTTAGTTTGTATAATTCTGTTTGAATCTGGCTGAGAAGCTTGGTTTTCTGAAATATTGCTGTAACAGAATGGTTCATAACGCAGCAGCCTGCAGACTCCACTCTGCTGACTTTGGAGAGCGTAACAATAGCACGCTGTTGAACTGCAAAGACAGTTTTAGTAAGACAGCTGCCACTTGTGTTTATTCCAACATGCCAGTCGCTGGTTACAAACACTTGAGTGTTCACTAAGGTTAGCAGGAACTATTTGCAGCGTGGCATGTCACTATGCCTCCAAGTTTATAATTGTGTTTTGTAATGACCTGCAGGACAAATACCAGTTGAAAATTATTGGTATATTTATTCAAACCTTTAGTAATGCCAGGTGGGCGGGGCCTTAAACACCAAGTTTATATAAAAGAACCTAGAAATAGAATTATATTCTGCCTTAGTCAATAATAACTTATTCATGTTTAAAAATATTTTTGATTTTTTTTTAAACACATTAACCCTCTATTGCATTAAATAGTACTTTAAAAAATAAACAGTTTGAATGTTTTTATTACTTAAAATAATAATAAAAAATATATTGAAAAAAATATGTAAGAAAAAGTTGGATAGTTTCGTGCTATGTAAGTCAATGGGACTCCATTAGTTTGTATACACTAGGAATTTGACATATTTCCATATTGTTGCCATATGGCACAAATCTAGCTTATAAGAAAAAAAAATAATTTAGCTTATTAGAAAAAAAAACAACTTATAACATCAAAATTTAATTAAATGTAAAAAATAATAATAATAAATGAAGTTTACCTACCCTAGATAGTGAATTAATGTTTTTATTTATTGAAAATTTTCCAAAATTCTGAATAAAAGCCACTTTTGTGGGCTCTGACATTTAAAACAAATGCCACAGCATCACAAAATTGTAAAATTAAAAAATTATCACCAATGAATAACACGTCTTTGGTTTAACGACACAAACACAATTTAACTTGACAGCACTATTACACTGCCAAGGAACTGACTGAAAATATAGATAGAAAATTAACAGCCAAGAAAGAAAGAAAAAAAAACATTATCTATCAAGTTATTTATTTATATTATTTCCTCTCAAAATTCTGAATAAAAGACAACCCTCAATTGTGAGACAATGATGCTCACATGTATGTATATTGTATGTCCTTCAAAATAAAAAAATAAAATAACTGTAAAAACATACATTTAATATCAGGGCTTTTTAGAATAAAAAAGGTAAAAAGTAATTGTTGCTGTATGCAATTCAGGATTAATCGGATTTTCTGCATACAGCAACACATTGTGCATATGAGGCCCATTCATTGTATGAGACAGTATGTATTTGTAGAATTTGCAGTAATTGACCATAGCTCTGGTTGTAATGCAGCGGCCTGGTTGGAGGCTCGGTTCAAATAGCCGCTGTCGTAATGTTTCACAGCAACAACAGCTGCAGTGTGACGGTCACAGGATCCGTTTGCCCCCTCGTTCCAGCCCCAGGACTCACCCTCCAGCCTGGTATGTTGGCCCGATGTGGGCCCAGAGGCTGCCGGACCCACACACCCACTCACTGGGCACCGCATCACTTCTGAGCAACGCATATTTGTGATTAATTATACCGTGTGACTTTTTGATTTGACAGTGATACTGAACTTCAATTTTCCGAGAAGTATATTCTGTTTTGTCGGAACTTCTCCTCATGGGCTCGTTGGTTGTTTTTCTTGGCTTTATTTTCTATTTGAAACAGATTTATCAACCGGTTTGTTAACTGCTGGTTCCAACACAACATATTTGGACCTATTCTTTATTACTTTTCAGATCTCAGCTATTTGTTAACAGCCAACCGTCTCAGAGAGAAGACACTTCTTATCACACTAAAAAACACACTTCTTATCATTTTTCCAAAAGTACTGAGTTAAACTGCAACATCAGTTTCAATTCATCATTCAACAGCCAATCATATCTAGAGATTAAACGGCACTTGCAATATCATTGCTTCTGTGAGCTTAAACGAAAAACCTTGGGTCAAAGGACAATCATTCCCAAACTTATAAAGTTTGTGACTTTAAGACTTTTGGCAGTAGATTGTGTTGTTTTCCATTTCGAAAACACTTTTATATCTTTGTTTTGAGCATGTTCTGATATATTTTGCCCTTATGTAACAAAATTGATGCCTCTGCCTCATTGTAACGGGAGCTGCCAAATCCCTGTGCTTGTTTAAATGGAGGCCAGTAACTGGATTCTCTAAAACTGTCTGTGTGGACTTTACAGGGATCCCAGCTCTGTTTGCCACAAATAGCAGCGTTTTGTTATTGTGGACCCTCTAGGAAGCTGCTGTTATTTTGAGGGAACCTGTTGCTCTGGAAGATGTGCAGAAAATAAAAAAAGCAGCACAAAGGGATTCGCTGAGCATAAATGATGAAAAAAATGAAATGACGGATGTTGATAACAGCTTCCTGGCGACAGATTTTGGGCGGCGGTGTTTATGCTTGTGGGTGGGGATAACCCCTTGATGCCTGAATACATTTACAAGTATATAAAAGATAAATTTTTTGTGTGTTTTTGCTTTCAATCGGATGCTAAATTAAGTAGAGATTGTTAATGTGTGTATAGCACATGAAATAGGTTTGATGCAAATTAGTGACAATAGACATTAATGGTAACCAATGGTAAATTTTTTATAGAAGACACAAAATTGTTCATAATTATTTGCACTATAACTAAGTAACTATAACTATATAATGAATACTATACTATAATTAGTAACTATAACTGTGTACTAACTACTATACTATAACTAAGTAACTGACAGTTACTGACACAGTAGCTGACACAGTGCTGGCTGCGATCTGTGCTGACAGTGAGGAGGAGCGTTGGGTGGATGCGTTAACCCGACCGCGGACAACGGGACACAGGAGACCGCAGTTTGTTCTGGAAAACCTGTTTTTTGACTCCCTTGATGTCTGAATATATTTACAACTGTATAAAAGATACTTTTTTGTGTTTTTGCTTTCAATCTGATGCTAAATTAAATACAGATTGTTAATTTTATGTGACTATAGCACATGAAATAGGTTTGATGCAAATTAGCAAAAATAGGCATTATATTGAAGCCACAAAATTGTTTATAATCATTTATGCTATTATTTACACTGTAACTAGTAACTATAAGTATATACTAAGTACTATACTATAACTAGTAACTATAACTATATACTAACTACTATACTATAACTAGTAACTATAACTATATACTAACTACTATACTATAACTAGTAACTATAAGTATATACTAAGTACTATACTATAACTAGTAACTATAACTATATACTAACTACTATACTATAACTAAGTAACTATAACTATATACTAACTACTATACTGTAACTAGTAACTATAACTATATACTAACTACTATACTATAACTAGCAACTATAACTATATACTAACTACTACACTATAACTAGCAACTATAACTATATACTAACTACTATACTATAACTAGTGACTATAACTATATACTAACTACTACACTATAACTAGCAACTATAACTATATACTAACTACTATACTATAACTAGTAACTATAAGTATATACTAACTACTATACTATAACTAGTAACTATAACTATATACTAACTACTATACTATAACTAGTAACTATAACTATATACTAACTACTATACTATAACTAGTAACTATAACTATATACTAACTACTATACTATAACTAGTAACTATAACTATATACTAACTACTACACTATAACTAGCAACTATAACTATATACTAACTACTATACTATAACTAGTGACTATAACTATATACTAACTACTACACTATAACTAGCAACTATAACTATATACTAACTACTATACTATAACTAGTAACTATAACTATATACTAACTACTATACTATAACTAGTAACTATAACTATATACTAACTACTACACTATAACTAGTAACTATAACTATATACTAACTACTATACTATAACTAGTAACTATAACTATATGGTAACTACTACACTATAACTAGTAACTATAACTATATACTAATTACTATACTATAACTAAGTTTCTATAACTATATGGTAACTACTACACTATAACTAGTAACTATAACTATATACTAACTACTATACTATAATTAGTAATTGTAGCTATATACTAACTACTATACTATAACTAGTAACTATAACTATATACTAACTACTATACTATAACTAAGTAACTATAGCTATATACTAACTACTATACTATAACTAGTAACTATAACTATATACTAACTACTATACTATAACTAGTAACTATAGCTATATACTAACTACTACACTATAACTAGTAACTATAACTATATACTAACTACTATACTATAACTAGTAACTATAACTATATACTAACTACTATACTATAAGTAGAGACCAACTAGAACAGGGATCAATCAAACAGTCTGTGTCCACTTCTTTGTTTTCTCTTTGTAAAGTCATCCAGTGAATTGGACCCTTTGGTTCTTACTGGTGGAATTCATTCATTAGTTGTGGTTCTTGTTGAGGCTCAGATGAACTTTGCACTTTGAGCATTTGAAGACAGTCTGGTCTTTACATTTAGGTTCATTTACAGTGTTGCTGCTCACTTTCAACCACTGACCAGTGACCCACAGTATCTGAATCACCTCCTGTGTTGGAATAGCCTTAGCTGGACCTGGACATGATTCTTCTTTTGAAACTCACTTTAACAAACCAGCATTGGGGGAAGAATGTATATGCTATCTCTGCTGCAGGGGGAATGAAAACGGTTTGATGGGAATTCATGACAATAGGTGTTAAGGGGTTAATTTTAGACCAGGAAGAAGGGTCAAGAGTAGATGGTGCAGCACAGGAGGGGAAACCTCATGAGGAAACTCCATTTGACGTATACGTATGAGGGTGAACTTCCCCCGACATAAACAGAGCTGAGAGGATCTTTCAGGAAGGAAGACTCATGTCAACAAATTTGGAGTACATGTCATTTAATATTTGATGTTCTATTTAAATATACCCATTCCCTGAATTGAGAGATAGAACTGACGGTCTATGGCTGTTTTTTTATCCCGTGTGTGGCTCTTACCTTGATTCAAATCTGTCAAATAAAATCAGTGTTTCCTGTTTACATGGGGATATTTCCTGTCCAGTGGATCACTCCTGCGGGTGTGTCTGGTTTTGTCCATCCGTCTCAAATGGGCCGGAGACCTGCTGGGATCTATCTCGCTAATCTTCAGTGGTTTGGGCGTTATGTTTGGAGGATTCTTTTATCTAAAGTGACTCACAACAACTCTCCTTCCTAAATGGACGGGCCCAGTGGGAGGCAAATACAAGACCACAGCTACAGGATTGCTCTTTTTGTCTTTTTGTGGGTTTTTTTTGCTCCCAAAGTGGTGCAGCACAGTTTATCCATCCAGTTATTATAGTGTCTTCACAATGCATTTCCCCTTCAGTGATCCACACCACATCACTGCTGCTGTGGTGGTATTTGTAGAGTATCTTAAGCCTTTTTGCTGCCTTTATTCAGGCTGCTTTTGGATTCAAACACAACATCACAACAAAAACAGATGAATCCTATTCTCTCGCAGCAGCAGTGATAACAAACTAACAGCTGCTGGATCTAAACACATAGATCAACCCACTGTGCATTTTACGCAATATTAGATTCTAGCAGTGACTGTTTACTGTACCTAAGTGCAATATTGAGGAACTTGTACTTTATTTGAGTATTTCCATTTGATTCTGCTTTATACTTCACTCCATTACATTTCAGAAGGAAATATATTTTAAATTTTCTCCTCCACTACATTTATCTGAAAGTTTAGTTGCATATTTGACTGATTTATTATTTTAAAATAAGCTTTCACTTACAAGATTTAAAAAACAATATCATATTTCACATATTATTAACAGTTATTAGCAGCTTCACCAAATAGAGATATTTCCTCTCAACTTCTCACATGGTTTCATTTCAATAAATATTCAAATCATCAGATATTTCACCAGAAATCAAAGATGAACATTGTTTGTTTTTCTTTCTCTCATTAATCATCTCACATTTATCTGCTGACCCTTTGGAGGGGCCCGACCCATAGGTTGGAACCCCTGGACTAAACTACTTAACTGTATATAAAGTAGTTGAGACTAACTAGACCTCCACCTGTTAAACACTGATTATTAATAATTTAATGATGTTAGATATAATAATACATTAGTCAGGGCAATCACCTCACCTCATCATCACAGTAAATGTCAGGTCTAATGCTAATAAAAACTGTAACTGATAACTTTTTGAAGGACATGAGACACTAATTAAAAACTAGATAAACACAGAAAAATGGATCTGAGGTAAAATGGGCTGAGATATACAGATTTTTTTCATATGGAAACATTCAGTCCTACATTTCTCATTTTTTTGATTGGAGACTTCGTGTTTGGTGATTTACATGTCTTTAATACTTTTAGTCTCACTTAATAGGCAGATTGTTTGTCTGCCTCACTCAAAACACTTCACTGATATAATACTGTCATTGTATTGTGCTGGTGGTGTATTATTTAATTATTATTTATTATTTATTTAAGCTGCATCAGTGGCTGCTGAGTAAAGGATCTGAATATTTCTGTCAAAACACCTCCCTCTTGTATTCATTTATCTCAGTTTACGTGATCCTCACTGTTCACTTACAGTTTGACTTTTTTACAACTACAAATTAAAGCCACATCCTTCCACTTTCCAATCGTTGGCATCTGTCTTTCAGACAGAAAACAAATGTAGTCATGCACTTCCAATTAACTTCCCCTTATTGAATTATGCCTTCAACTGTGTGTGTGAGTCGATGTTCATGAATTCACATAAATTATGTTATTTAAACTTTCAGCTTTATTGCTATATGCATTAGAAACACTACCTCCATACATAAAATACTCAATAAGTGTACAAATAGATTACAATGTGTGGGTGTGTGTGCGTGTGGGTGGGTGTGCATGTCACACTGATGGTGATTTCAAAGTTTTAGTGAGTTTTTTGTTGTTGTAGAATTATTTATCGTCCATATGGTGTCTGGAAGAGAAAGTGTGCCCTCCTCTGATCTTGTGATTGTTCTAAAATTAGATGCAATAAGTTTTCTATTATGTAGTCAAGCTGCCAAACAGGTTTTGTGGTGCATGCATCGTGTGTGTGTATGAGTGTGAGTGTGTGTGTGTGTGTGTGTGTGTGTGTGTGTGTGTGTGTGTGTGTGTGTGTGTGTGTGTGTGTGTCTGTGTGTTATTTAAGAACATGAGAAGAAAACTTATTTTTGTCAATACCTGCATCCACAAATCCATCACAAACTCCCATCCTCAGCTGTCAAGGAAATGTTCTCAGCATTTTAGAGGGCAGATGAGTGGTGGTTTTCTTTAGGTGGACACCTGCTCCAGTCCCGCCATTACTGAGCCAACTATAACATCATTAACTTGTGCATCTCAGGCTTACAGCAGCCTCTGAAAGGATTAGAGCTGCCGGGACACTTTCTCACGGCTGCTGCTGCTGCTGCTGTTGCTGCTGCTTTAAGGCGGCACAGGAACAATCAAAACTATTCAGCTCACATCACATCATCACATTCCCTGACACATGTCTGGACTTAAACTACGTCCTCACCAGATAAAGGACATTAGTTTGTGTTTTTTTACATTATGTTTATGTCTTCCTGCAGCATGAAACATGACAGTCACGTACTGTTGTTATACTATACCACAAAAAAAGGGCAGAATGTTGTGTGTGTCTTGCATCTTCATATTGGAACTGGAGTTCAGTTCCAAAGCAGGATGTGTCTAGTAAAAGTAGATGAGCTGCAGATTTTCATTCAGTTGAACAAAAATTGTCCCGTCAGAGATCTGCAATTAACATTTGCCCTTCATTAACTGTAATTAGTCATTCTCTAACCTAAACCAAGTGTATTAGTTGCTGAATGTTACGATCACATTTCTGACTGTTAGTGTTCACTGACCTTAGTTTGTGCAAAAATGTGTTTAGAAGTTTATATAAAGTAAAATATAAGGCATCAACTGGCTGAATTACATAAATAAAGTGTTTTCCTGTTGAGCTACAGTGAAGAGATAGGAACAGAACTGTATCATTTGTATGATGAAATCACAGATTTCTACTTGATTTGAGCAAATTTGATAACTGGAGCTTAACATTAGCTACAGATACAAATTTAAAGATATCTATTTTTTATTTATTATTATTTTGGAGGACTGTGGACTCTTACATTGAAGTATGTACATATATAATATATGTACGTATATACTTTAACTGTAGTTATAATTTCCCTGATCCTAATCATACTAGTTGACATGGATGCATTTTGGAAAAAGCAATAGTTTTCATCCAAAAGTCTTTATCAAAGCAACTAATTCCAGAGTCCTATTAAGAAAGTGAAGTTACAGCAATTCTTAAATCCTTTGTGGTTACATTTAAAACCTATAACAAAGCTTTGTGAATGAAGCTGAAGGTGGCGTCACACTGTGTTTTCCACCCTGACCTCACTAACATCATTAGACCTGTTCAAGACTTATTAATCCCAACTGCAGAGTAGCATCTTACTCTTTATAATTCTGAACAAACTGAACCAATTGGACAGTCAGAATGACCAATAATTGTATTTTATCAACAGAATTAGTGGAAAAAAGTGACATTTTGTTTGAAAATGTTCAATGGGACAGAAAGCATGTTTTTTCTTGGATATTGTTTTTGTTTTTTCTTTTTGCAGTGAACTAAGTATGAATGTAAGTATGTACATACCTGAGTAAAAAATTAATAATAATATTAAAATTAATGAGTATGTAAGTCCTTAAGTATGTAAAAAGTAGTTAAGTAAGTACATAAGTATGTTTTTATTTATATATCAGTTAATTAAAACACTCACACTGAAAAATATGTATCAGTAAATGAATGAAGGACCAGCACAACAAAACAGATTAGTGTGTGTGGTGTTTGTGACGATGCAGCAGCACCTAATGAGACCACACCGTGTTCAGCTTGTTTATTTATTATATTATTTATTTATTTTTCCTCTGAGGAGAAATCTGCCTCCCTGATTTTTCCATGGCACCACGACTGGATTTATCTGTATTTCAGTGCTGAAGCTTGAGCCAAACATAGTAAAGAAGGGTGCGGTCCACGGAAGAAGTGAGCACCGTAGTACACAGAGACGTTAGCAAATGTGGGAACTATCATGACTTTTTTTATAATTGCTGACAGTAAGATAACAAACACTGAGATTGTCATCAAAATAAAACTACTTGTGGAAGTGTTTTCCCACATTACTTCTCTATACCTACATAAGCAGAAGGGCGAGGTTCCATCAGACCTGCAGATGTGAGTGTGATCTATAATAAGACCAGGCTGAGAGGCATTTCAAATCTTCTCCTCACCATCCCTCCATTCCTCTTCTCCGTCCAGGGAGTGCCACGTCCTCCACCTGCTGCTGTCTGTCTGTCACAGAGCTGCAGCTAAAAGCTGCCGTCACAAACCTCCAAGACTAATAATCAACTCTTTACTTCAACTGAACAACACAATCACATTTTATAAATAAAAACTACCACTTTGATGACTAATAAGTCTTTTTGGAGACAAATGACAACGTTATCCAGCACATTATTGCTTATGTGTACTCTGGCTGCCTTTTACAGGTCATTAGTAAAGCCCTGCAGTCACTTCTCACTTCAGTCACTCATTCAGCACAAAGCTGAACATCAGTCTGACAAATGTGACTGCAAGCTTGTCAGTTGGTATTTCTGAAATGTTTATATTTACCTGCTCTACTAAAAATACACCAGAATCTTATTTTATTCCATCATGTAGCACAATAAGTAGTGGACAAATAGTCTGATCCGTTACTTCAGTAAAAGTAGAAATACTCAAGTAAAAGTCCAGTACAGAAAATAAGTACAAAGGTATTATAAGCAAAATGTAGTTAAAGTATCAAACATAAAACTACCCATTATACACACTGTGTATATATTATTATATTATATACTATCATACTATTATATCGTACTATTTTTATTGCTGAATTCATGTGAGAGCATTTTATCATCATGGAGACAGTTTTAGATACTTTTGGTACATTCAGAGTAATAGTACTGCATTGTAATATTTGACTCTGATTTGATAAAATATAAATGATATTAAAGTATATTAGCTTTATACAAAAGCATCTGAAAACCAATTGAAGCTTGAGTGATCACTAACCACAAGTCACATATATCTGCTGTTAGTCAGTTAGTAGATGAATGAGTTGCTCTTATGGCTCCACTTAGTGTTTGAAAGATTTTTATTAGATTGATATTTTATTAATCATTGTTATCAAAGATTCGCAAAATAATTATGTGACGTCATCCTGACGTGTTGATCATCATGTCACGTGAAGAACATATCACTGCAGGAGCTGATTTATCAGATCCTCACAGACAGTTTTCATGTCTGTATTCTCATCGTTTCATGTCATCGAACCAGTTGATTTGGTCCGAACTTGTTCTGACCCGTGAGTGTTTGTCCCTGCTGCAGCGATGGCTGTGCTGCTCTGAATGTGGACGATGTGTTCCTGTGACCCGTTAGACACCAGATACCCCCAACCCACCCAAACAGGCACGGCAGCCACGCTGACACTCTACACAACACACACACACACACACACACACACGCACACACACACACACACTCACACAGATGGGCTTTTTACACTTTGCACATACACAAACACACACACACACACACCAATAGCTATGGCGGTTTAAAAAAAGTGATCACATGAAGGCAGGACTGCCTGGAATGAATGAGCTGGGTGACAGGAAGCCGAGTGATTTCCAAACCAGAGGAGAGTTCTGCTGCTGAAGGACTGAATCAGCTCAGTCGTCCAGTTAAAGATAATGAAGTCTCTGAAATACGACTCTTCCAGACAGGGCTGGGCCCAGGTGCTGCAGGAGTTGCTGTTTACTACTCAGAGCTCAGAGGAGCAAAAAGGAAGTGTTTAAATGTTTAATACAGCCAAATAATTTGTAAAAACTCCCCTTTTGCTGCTTAAATATTCTCAACATGCACTATTCACAGTGAGGTTGTGATGTGAGTGTTTTACAGTCAGTGCTACAAATCCTCAGCTTCAACAGCTCCTACCGGCATCATTTCTGCCTTTATTACTCTTATCAGCTTCAGTTTCCTTGGTAGCTGAATATCAAACTGCTGTCAGCCTGGAAAACACAAAATGTCTGAGTGGAAGGAAGCTGTTGAATCTGGTGAAAATCTAAAAAAATGTATAAAATCTAAATATCTACATCAATATCCCTAATAATATCCATAATTATAATTCTATTATTACTGAATTAAACTGATGTCAATTAACCAGAGGCTCATTATAAATTATAATTATATTATTAACCATTTAAACTGATGTTAATTAATGATGATGTTCTTATTTTTCTCTTGTATGGATAACATCACTACTAATTAATTCAGGGATCCATTTACCACCACTTAATAAGACACACGGAAAGTAAAAAATACATCTAATTGATTTAGATACACGTTTTAATTTGTAAACTGTTTGACGTCGTTTTTGTGTTGCTGTTATAATGTTGATATATATATATATAAATCAATATTAATCAATATTGAGTGTAATTTAACACTCTGCATTAATTAAAACAAAATTCCAAAAGGTATTGTAATTTATGAATTATTCTCTTTAAAGCTACAAAAAATGTAAAAGCTTAAAACTACTGAACAACACATTAATTGGAGCAACTTAATATTTTGTCAACATTGTGTCCACAATTATGATGATTAGGGTACATAAACAATTAAAATTCCTTAGTTAGAACAACTAGAACAACCAATCAAACACACATTTGATTGGAGAGGAAAATGTAATTCCCTTAACTCAGTGTAGTTCATTAGTGGAACATAATTCATATGAAAACGTACTGATTTACAGAGTTTATTCACACATATGACGGCGGTTTAAAATACAAACACCACATTACCACACATCTAATGTCATCAAAGATGCAAAAGACTAAACTCCTTCTCTAATCCTAATACATAAAGAGCGTTCATGATTAAATGTTTATTTTCCTGCAGCTCATCCTGCTGAGAATGACACACCACGTGACTACTCTGCTGGACCAGATTTGCTGCTTTAACTTTAACTTACACAATCTATTAGGTTTATTATAGAAATACAATAAAGAAATCTGAGTTTTGGTTCACTCATTTTTATCTTGAGATTTTGAAAAAAAACTAAAAGTCCAATACAATCCTCTTCTTTTTCCTCCTTATCTGGACAGAAGAGGCAATAAAACACAGTCTGTAATTATAACAAATAAAACAGCAGTCTTTATAAAAGGTAAATAGGCTAGATAAAACTATATTTTAGTTTTATCTAGCAATAATACACCTATGTAAATTAATAAGTCATACACATTTTTACAGCATTGGAATATGTTAAGAATGTTTGTCATGTTTGTCCTCCTACAGAAACCAGATTAAAACTAAAAAAATATGTCCCTCCATCATTTTCCATTTTCATACATTTTTGAAAAAGCTCCAGGGAGCCACTATGGAGAGAGAACTAGAGAACTGATGACTCTTCTTTGTAGACTCCACATAGAAGATAAAGGACCGTTTTGTGTATATTAAGTTAAATTAGTCATAGAGGATGTGTTTGTATTCATGTCACTGAGAGGTTTTGCCAGTTTTGTTGGATCTTTAGGTGAAATCATTCAGTATTTGGCTTCTGGTTTCAGTTTAATCACATGACTGGTTGGTGGAATTCAACTGTCTGACTATATGTGTCGTGTCCTACAGAAACTTTTGTAACGTCATGGGGAGGTGAAGAAAAGTAAAAAGAAAACCTCTTACAGAAGACGTTACTACAGATTTTGCAGTGGCATTTAAATACAGTAAACATTTTTACTATCATGACAGTGTCAGTGATGGATGTTTTGGACGGAGTAGAGAGTCTGGGCAGATGCTTTGGGTTCGGGGACCTGATGCAGCAGCATGACAGTGAACATGGAAAGAATTCCAAACCCGCCACCCCAGAAGTCTCAGATTGACGGCCATGTCACTATATCAGACGCTCCTTATGCTGCAGCCTGACATGAACACCAATGCTGTAATTACTGCTCTAAAGAACGCCACAGGAGCTAATTCACTGTTACAGGAGTCCTGTCAATGCCTGCTGTTATCATCTGCTGCTTTATGTAATAAACTAAAGCTGAATCTATTAAACTATTTATATTTAACTTAAAACATGAAAAACACCTAATAAATTCTTACATACTGTCATATTAACATGTTATTGTGAGAGGGTTTTACCAAATATAAACCTAGAAGTAACGTCAGCCTAAATCAGGCATGTTCCACTTCCTATAGATATCTATATTAACACTTATAGAGACTTATAAATGGATAATACAATTTTATTAATGCATTATATAGTTTTATTAAACCATTACACTCATTAGGACCTATAAGAACCTTGTGACATATTAGCTATCACTTACACTGAAAACACACTTGTTAACAAACTTAATTGACTTGTTTCAATTGGTAACATTTATTGAATATGTTAATTTAAAATAAATGAATAAGTTGAAGTAATTTTAACTTATAAATTGAATTTTAATGAACTAAAGCTGAATAAGTTGGAGTATATATATATATATATATATATAAATTTAATTTCAATTTCAATTAACATGTTCATTTAGGTGTTATTAAACAATTCATTTAAGTTTGTTAAATACTTTACAATTCAGTTCAGTTGGTTCATGGTTCGTGCTGAAAAGCCAAAGAGTAAGTTATTTTCATGATTGCAGTCTTCACTTTACTGGACAATATATGCAATAAGCATAAAGTCACTGAAATAACTAAAATAAGCTGAGACACTTTGTTTTTTGTTGCAGACTCTGACAGAGATCCAGAGGACGGCCATGTTTTCAGCCAGACCAGAGATCCAGCCGTAAGTCAACACACACGTCCTCTAAAACTCAAAATACAACCAAACCCATAAATGCTGCTGTTGATGTGTCTTCAATGAGAATAATAAAAAACATAAAAACCTGAGTGACATATGTTGCACATAAAATGATTTGAGGCCTCACAAAAAAAAATGTTGAGACGATCAAAATGACAAACAGCAGTGATCTGTGAGAAGGATTCACGTTATATTTCCATGTTCTTGATCCTTTACAAAGCACATCTGTCTTTCACTCAGTAATAAAAGCCAGCACTTTAACTCACAAAGTGATTTTTTTATTGGTGTGATTTTGGTTTGATGACTGAACTGAGTGTCGACAGATGCTCTTCTATTAACTTCACTGAGGATGTAATCTAATATAACTATACTGCATTATGACATCTCACAAACAAAGCTGTGTGTTATTTTTGAACTTAATGAAAGATGAATGTCATGGGTTAACTGGGTTAGAACCAAGAGAATATGTTTTGTTTTTGAAAGAAAAACAAAAATTAATTATAGAAAATCATTGTTGTAGGAATTTATGCAGCGGAAACTGATATAGATTGAAGTGACAATAGCAGGTACTGCTGTGACGGGATGTTTTTATAAGATTAAGAATGCAAGAGTTTATGAAGCGAGAAGAGGAAGGAGATATAGGAAACTGGGACATGATATGTTTCCTACAGAAGGGAAGGAAGAGGGAAAGTAACCTGGATCCACTTCAGTTTGATTCCAAATTATTCCAGAGGAGAAAGTCTTCAGCAGCCTGGGAAATAATTCAAATTTTTCCATATTTGTATATTTTTTCCATATGGCAACAAATTTTAGCATATTAGAATTTTTTTTTTATTTGGTGAAAATTTTCCAAATTCTGAATAAAAGACAACTTTCAATCGTGAGACAAAGATGCTCACATGTCAAATGTTTTAATTCGTCGAGTCAACAGTGGCGCCTGGAGGGTTAAATATTTGAGTTTCCCACTGATCAGTTCAGTTTAAGAGTAAAACGCGAAGGATATGAAGCTGTTTATACATGAACTATATGGATGTTCCTCTTTAGGTAAAAGACAAGAGGCGGTCGCCCCCCTCCTCCCCACCACGCAACCCTCAGCACAGCTCCACAGACGAACAGGAGACCCCTGAGAGAGTGGTGAGACACACACACACACACACACACACACACACACACACACACACACACACACACACACACACACACACTTATCTGTATAACCACACCTCTAACACACACAAACAGTGGAACATGAGGGACCATAATTATAGATACACACATCTCTGGAGATGTTTCAGTGTCTCCATTGAAATTACCTACTAAATCTCTTTTTTTATGCAATGTTGCCTTTTAATAGTATTTTTTTTTTACATCTTTTGTCTTGTTGTCTTAACTTTGTCTTGCTATAGTTTTGTTTATTCTTCCTCTTTGTAACCACAGTCTGTGGTGGACAACAAACAGAATCAAATATAAGATAAAATATTATCTTTCTTTATATAGTTTGGTATACAACAGATATCCACCTCTCTCTAAAAGTTATTTAAGATAAACACTATACCAGCTCAGCAAACTGACAGTTATCTGTAGACTACACTGGAAAAAGAACCAACTTCATTTAATTTTGGTTAATTGAATAACATTTATTTAATTTAAATAGTATATTGGAGTTACTTCTACTTATTAATTAAATGCCAATGAACTTAATTCATTTAGGTGTTACAATTTGAAACAATTCAGTTAAGTTGGTTTAACTATTTCCTTTTTTTCAATGTAGTTGTTGATCAGATTGCAGAGTTTAGCAGCTAAACAGTAGATATTTCCCTCAGGATTTTGTAGAAATCGTGAACAGGGAGAATATTTGACTTACATCCACCTGTGAAAAAGAAACACGACTCCAAATGATTGATAATGTTGTTCCGTAACTGCTGGATGTGGAAATAAACAAGCTATTTCCTAAAAAGTTCAATAAATCAAGCTATATATTAGTGTTGTGTTCACTATTTTTCCATTTACCCCAAGTGGCCAAAACATCAGTTACTGCAGGTTTATAGATTGATGTGTTTGTGTATGAGTTGATAAACTTCAATGGAAAATGTGGTCAAGTCATAAACAACAGATTTCCCTCAGAAAAAAGATGACAACCAGAATAAAGCAGTTGTTTTTACTGCTGAGAACAATGTAAAACTGAGGAGCTGTTGACATCAACCTCATCTTTGCATACAGTAAAGAACATAAATTATTATGAGATCCACTGCTATTCCTGTATATATTTGGAGAAGAGGATTCAGCAGTGTGACCTCCTGACCCCAGCAGCCGACAGACCCATACAGACTGGATTACAATAGTCCAGGTCCAATCTGCTGAGGTCACTGTCCACCACATAAACAACCTTTCATTTCCCTCCTCTCAGCAAAGACCGCAGCCTTTTCATGGTGCAGCAGGTGGCCGCTGGCTGCAGTTTGACAACAAAACACGTCTGAATGTGACAGATCTGAAACCAGCTGTTGGTGGTCTTAGATAAATGCTCTGAAACACATTCACGGATCCAAAAGTTGCACATTAGCACCACAAGAGACTTTTTTTTTGTGAAACCAAGCATCGATGCTGCTGCTTGTCAAAAGACAGTGACCCCTGCTGGTTTCAAGCATTAGTGCAGCTCATAGAGTCATAAGAACAGGAAAAATACCACAGTTAGTTAGAGTTACAGGATGATATCAGGTAAAATAGGCCATTTAACCCCTTAACATCTATTTGTGCGAATTCCAACCAAACCGTTTCCATTCCCCCTGCAGCAGAGATAGCATATACATTCTTCCCCCAATGCTGTTAACGTGAGTTTCAAAAGAAGAAACATGGAGGTCCAGCTAAGGCTATTCCAACACAGGAGGTGATTCAGATGCTGTGGGTCACTGGTCAGTGGTTGAAAGTGAGCAGCAACGCTGTAAATGACCAAAATGTAAAGGCCAGACTGTCTTCAAATGCTCAAAGTGCAAAGTTCATCTGAGCCTCAACAAGAACCACAACTGATGAATGAATTCCACCAGTAAGAACCAAAGGGTCCAATTCACTGGATGACTTTACAAAGAGAAAACAAAGTGGACATAGACTGTTTGATTGATCCCTGTTCTAGTTGGTCTCTACTTATAGTATAGTAGTTAGTATATAGTTATAGTTACTAGTTATAGTATAGTAGTTAGTATATAGTTATAGTTACTAGTTATAGTATAGTAGTTAGTATATAGTTATAGATACTAGTTATACTATAGTAGTTAGTATATAGTTATAGATACTAGTTATACTACAGTAGTTAGTATATAGTTATAGTTACTAGTTATAGTATAGTAGTTAGTATATAGTTATAGTTACTAGTTATAGTATAGTAGTTAGTATATAGTTATAGATACTAGTTATACTACAGTAGTTAGTATATAGTTATAGTTACTAGTTATAATATAGTAGTTAGTATATAGTTATAGTTGCTAGTTATAGTATAGTCGTTAGTATATAGTTATAGTTACTAGTTATAGTATAGTAGTTAGTATATAGTTATAGTTACTAGTTATAGTATAGTAGTTAGTATATAGTTATAGTCACTAGTTATAATATAGTAGTTAGTATATAGTTATAGTTGCTAGTTATAGTATAGTCGTTAGTATATAGTTATAGTCACTAGTTATAATATAGTAGTTAGTATATAGTTATAGTTACTAGTTATAGTATAGTAGTTAGTATATAGTTATAGTTGCTAGTTATAGTATAGTAGTTAGTATATAGTTATAGTTACTAGTTATAGTATAGTAGTTAGTATATAGTTATAGTTACTAGTTATATACTATAACTAGTAACTATATATATACTACTATAGTAGTTAGTATATAGTTATAGTTACTAGTTATAGTTATAGTTACTAGTTATAGTATCGTAGTTAATATATAGTTATGGTTACTATTTATAGTGTAAATAATAGCATAAATAATTGTAAACAATTTTGTGTCTTCAATAATAAATTTACGATTGGTTCCCATTAATTTCTATTGTCGCTAATTAGCATCAAACCTATTTTATGTGCTATAGACAAATTAAAAATCTCTACTTAATTTAGCATCAGATTACACAAACACAAATAAAAAAATTTAATACAATTGTAAATATATTCAGGCATATATTCAACCTAAGATCATTCTAAAAAACCCTGTAGTTGTGGCGATATACTGCATTAAGTCTGGACATGTCATTTTGGAGATGTGGGCTGATAAAGAGACCTAGAGGTGAACAGATTAAATAATCATGTTAACCATTAGGTGGGATGTCTCAACCTCTTCCTCTGGTTGCTGCAGGTGCAGAAGGAGAAGCTCCATGCAGAGCTGAAACAGGTGCTGAGCCAGAAGAGAAGTCACCTGAGAGAGTCGAGCTGCCACCTGGCCCAACCAGAGATGGACTCAGAGGCCACAGAGGAGCAGACAGTAAGAAGCATCAAATCACTCACAGCTTCACTGTCAAATGTTTGCAGCGATAAAAGGGCAGAAAGTCAGTTCTTGCAAATAAAAGTGCATGAATGAACTATTTTCTGAATGCATGAAATAGGCGAAGAGCCACACTTGACCATAACTTCACTCTGTGGTTGATACAGTAGATGATTCACTTTTTCCTTTTAGCGGAGCCTTATTACCATTGGTCAGTCACTGGAAAAATGGTTGTAGTCCAAGAGCAGAGGAACCTTTTTTCTGACAGCTTAATGGATGAAATGGATTCAGCAGCTTAGTGTGAAGTGACAGTAACAGTGCTGCAGATTTTGTACTCACTGAAGCAAAAGTAAAAGATGATGGAATAAAATGCATAAAAATGAATGAAGCATTAATATGATGATATTTTTAATCAATGAAATTGTAAAAATGTAAATATATATTGTTATATATGTAGTCAAGATGAAATATGATTAAAAAAGCTCCTAAATACTATAATAAAAATAATTTAATTAGGTTCAATAAAAGCAAGACTGAAAAGACAAAACAAAGACAATAAAAGATAAAAATGATTAAAAATAAACTAAAACATATTGTATTGATAGAAACAGTTTAAAGATCCTGGTTTTATTATATATGTTGTTAAATAATATAATTAGTGAATTTATGCATGAAGGATCGTACCTTTAAAGCTTTCAAGAGCCTTAGATTAAATTACCTATGAATACTGATGAAAGACAATAATTCTAAGATAAAATGTTAAAATGTTAAACTTGGGACAAATTCTGTTCCTGTAAAGGTTTACATTAGATTTACATGTTACATGCATGTTTTCGTGATGTCAGAGTGGGGAGGAAGCCTCCACCCCAGTGGAAATCGTGGTGGAGACGGAGGCAGAAGCCGGAGCCAGCGGCTACAGCGTGACTGGAGGAGGAGAACGAGGGATCTTTGTTAAGGATGTTCTCAAAGACTCTCCAGCTGCTAAACATCTCAGCCTACAGCAAGGTACATGCAGGACCTCTCAGACTTATAGAAAATAAAATAAAAAAACATGATCCATACAAGACATGAAATGAAAACATATTCAGTGAGGCATTAAAAATGTGAGATTTTAGTTTTTTTAGTAGAAATGTCTTTTCATTCTCAAAATAAACAACAATAGAAATAAAAATCCTTCCTACCTTTTTTCATGCATTGCACTAATACACTATGAAGACACATTGATAATACCTAAGCTGGATAATGAAGAAAAATAAACTTTTACATGTATAATTATACAGTGTATATTTTTAGTTGATTATAATCTACTTGTTGGAATATATAGCATCAAGACGGACAAGAAACAAGATGTCAAGACCAGAGAGCTAGTAATAAAAATTCAAAAAGCTTGTTTTCTTTTTATCAAGACTAATAGGAATTGTATTTAGTAGTGATTTATTTTCTTCTGTGATTTTGAAAATGTAGAGTTTTGTTTCTATCATCTCTAGTCAAGAGATTTCTTTTTTTTTTCTTTTTTTTCCCAAGTTTTATTTTGAAAGTGATACCAGTAACTATGCTGATGTGTCTGACTTGACATTATTTCATTGGTGTAGTTCTTTGTTATGAACACTAGAGGAGAACATGATCCTCTTATTTTTAATTAAAATATCTTAATAATGATGATCTTTCATATTGATTACAATTACAGTAATTATCAGTGTTTGCCATGAATTCATGATAGTGCTGCAGTTCCTTACTGTGACCACAGGAGGACAGTAAGTAAACCACCTGTGATTCTACTGCGAAATAGCAATATTATCTTGTGAAGCATGATTTCCATTAGAAAAGTAATATTATTTTTTAGAGAAATGCTATATGCTAGTTTTAAGAATTAAAACCAAATAAAATCGGCCATTGACAGATTTTTGCCAAGGTTTAACATAAGACTTTAACAGGCAACCATGGACACAGTAATTCACGCTGTTCCCTGTAGGTGACCAGCTGCTGAGTGCTAAGGTCTACTTCGACAACGTGAAATATGAAGATGCTCTGAAGATCCTTCAGTGTGCAGAGCCTTATAAAGTCAGCTTCCAGCTGAAGAGGACCATCCCTGGAGCTCTGGAGATCTGTGCACGGCCTCGAGTTCCCAGCGTGGAGGCCAAAGGACCCAAAGCCAAGATGGCCAAGATGGTAATCAATTATATTCTCTATTTATAAGTGGTATCTAGTCTATGGTATGTAGTTTGTTAAAATGTGGCCCCAGTACAAATAATAACATTTACAACAATTTATCAGAGATTAACATTAAAATTACAGCACACTTCCCATACACAGTTGGATGTTGAGTTTTTTCAGCTCTTGTACACAAAGATTTGAGGGAGGTGTCAAATTTTAAGATCCACAGATGTCAAACTACAATGAAAAGTTTATTTATATCAAACAATGGAATAAAGCGATGGAACAGACTGTGTGGAGCTGAAGTAATGTCCAAACATTAAGCAATTTAAAAACAAATATGAAGAAATGTTTTTTACTAAATACTGGAATGAAGGAGAAGGAGAACCTGGATGGGGCCAAACCATTTTCTATTGGTCTTTGATTTTCCATTTCAATATTAATAGGAGTGGCATGTATGTGTATGTACTAATGTGCTGTTAATGTTGATGTGTGAGTGTCTATTGTGTTGTTGTCTTTAGTATGCTATTTTCATAACATTTGATTATAGTTTCATATACATAATCACAGGAAATAACGATTGTCTGCATTATTGTAATTAAATAGAGTGTGGTGGTATGAATTAATAAGTATTTTACTTCTTCCTACTCCTTTTCGAACATGTTTAGCTTTTTTTATTTATTATTATTACTAATATTATAATTATTGATAGTCATGGTATCATTATTTTTATTATTCCTTTAAATAATATTAATATTAGGAGACAGATACTATAGATCAGGGGTGTCAAACTGCAATCTAGAAGGGCCGGTGTGGGTGCAGGTTTTTGTTCCAACCAAGCAGTAACACACCTGATTCTACTAATCAACCACTAGAGGCCTTGATAAGGACCTTCATTAGTAGAATCAGGTGTGTGACTCCTTGGTTGGAACAAAATCCTGCACCCACACCGGCCCTCCAGGACCAGGATTGCCCACCCCTGCTTTAGTGGGTAGTGGAGGGATAGGAAGGAAAAATAGACAAAACAAGGAAAGAAGATGAAAAAAGGGAAAAGGAGGAAAATGGAAAAAGAGGATCTATATTTTTTGGGTTTGTTTGTTTTCTGTTTATTTATTCCTTCTTGTCTTCCTCTGCCCTTTTATGTATTCTTTTGTATTTATTGTTTCTTTACGTTTATTTTTATTTATTTTCTTTGGAACTTGTAATAACCTGTTCAGTACTCACACACATGTTCATAATAAAGAATCAATTTAAAGACATGTCGTATTCACCCTGCAGGTCTTCAGATGTTAACGATTGATTTTCTTATTGTGTGTTTGTGCATGTTTCAGAGTGTGAAGGGCACCATGCCGTTCAAGGCCAAGAAGAAGAGAGGAGGTCGCTTTGGTCTGAAGAGGCTGAAGGAGAAGCGCCGAGAGGAGCTGGCAATAGAGGGAACTCCACCGAGGCTGGAGATGAGTGACGTGGACGTGGAGTTTTCTCTTCCCAAATTCAAACAGAGGAGGAGTGCTAAAATCGAAGCAGAAGGAGCTGAAGCAGCAGTGAAAGGAAAGAGGAGGATCAGGTTGGCCTTGTTTCTGCTTTGATTTTTGTTGTTTCTTGATGTGCTGATGCAAGAAATCACCACCCGACACAGACTCTTGGAGTTTTATTCCAAAAAGAACAGCATCAAACAGTCCTTAGGTTCCCTCCTCCAGACATTGCAGAAGATCTCTGTATAAGGAGAAATATCTCACCTGTTGACATATATTAACACAGTCAGCCTAAAGAAAATAGTATGAAAGCTCCTCAACTTCTAACCTTGGCGATAGACCTTTTGACCTCTCTCCCAAATTAGTCTCCCTTACATGTCCAGTTCACATCCTGCATGGTTTCTAAATACAGTGCCTCTCCTTTTAAAACACTGGAATGAACAATTCACTATATTTTCATTTTGCACATTGAATATTTTTTACTAGGAGTGGAGCTGAATACAGTATTGGACAAATAAGTGTTTTTTCTACGAATATTTAATTAAAAGTTTTAATTAAAATATTTTTGGGAAGAAAAAACGATAAGTCAAATAGGTGGTTCTCTTGTGAACAGGTGGGTATTTGTGCTGAATCATAAACCAATATTACATACAAGTTTATTATAATTACTATAAAAGTTTGATTGATTGAATAACATTGATTTTAATATCCTAAAATTTGAAGTGTAATAAAAACTAAAATAAAGTCAGAATTGTTAAGCCCACTTCCACTTTTATTCAACTACCAATAAATATAGATAAAAAAAACTTTCGGTACATCCATATTTTTTACAGAATATTTTGTAATATTTGCATGTGTTTTGGCTGTATTACAATGTCTTTCTTTTTCTCTCTTTTCTTCCTTCATATTATTTGCAGGTTTCCCCACATGAAAGTGAAGGGTTACACTGGAGCAGAGACGAGAGGAAAAGCAGAAACCGGACGATTTGAGGGACAGGTGAATATATCTCAGCCTGAGATAACCGGAGCTAAAGTGAAAACCAAAGGAAAAGGACACACGTTTGGAATCAACTTTCCTAAGACCAAACACACAAAGTCTGGCTCAGCTTTGGAAACTGGATCATTGGAGGTGAATCCGCCAGATGTGAATGTCTGCCCACCATCAGTAGAGTTGAGTTTGTCTGGAGATAAAGGCAGCAATATGGATGTGGAGAAGGGAGACGCTAAGTTTAATGCACCTGATGTGGAGTTTTCACTCCCTTATGGAAAAGGTGAGGCATCTCTGCCAGGTGTGAAGGGAAAGGCAGAAATCAAAGCTCCTAAAATTGAAGTCAAAGGCGGAGTTGATGCAGTAGCAGCTGGGGGAAAAGTTGATGTAAATGCAGGCAAAGGAGATGCAAAACTCAGAATGCCAAAGTTGAAACTACCCAAAGTTAGATTCTCACGTCATTCGGATGAGATAGACAGTGGTTTCAAGGTTAAAGCTGAAGGAATAAAAATGCCTGATGCTGAGATAACACCTCCAAAAATAGAAATCAAAGGTGGTGGTGATATTGCTCTCCCTGAAGCACATTTAAATAAACCAAAGATGGAAGAAGATCTCTCAGGAAATGCATCTATTAAAATGCCTGCTGTAGATATTTCTATACCAAAAGTGCAGGGAAAATCTAAAATAAATATCTCACTACCAGAGTATGAAACAGCTAGGAAGACAGCAATTCAAGTACCTGGTGTTGACTTGGAGCTGGACACTGGACGGAGAATCCCTGATGAGGTGGAGGGCACTTTTAAAGGACCCAAAATCACTATGCCAAAAGTTGATATCTCGTTACCAAAGATGGGATCACCAGATGTGAATATTGAAGATCAAGATGGTGAAGGAGGATTTAGTCTGCCTTCTGTTGACATATGTCTTCCAAAGGTGAAAACTGAGGGTGCAGATGTGGATATGGACTATTATGTAGGCGGAGATGGGAGGTTCAAGCTGCCTGATTTTGACATATCTATCCCAAAAATTAAGTCACCAGAAGGAGAAGTGAATATAAAAGGACAAGAGGCTGAAGGGGCCTTCAAATTGCCCAAAGTAGACCTGATCCTTCCCGGTGGAAAAGCATCAACACATGATATAGAAGGAGGACATTTTCAGTTACCAACGTGTGACATTTCCCTCCCTAAAATGAAGACAGGGGAGGTGGAAGTTGACATCAAAGGCCCTGGAGTGAAACTGGAAGGAGATATCGATGTGGAAGGGCATGCTGGGAAGGGAGGGAAATTAAAAATGCCTACCATTGATGTTTCTTTACCAACACTGAAACAACCAGAGGGTCATATGAACATAGAGGGACCAGAGGTAAAAATGCCCTCACTTGATGTCAGGCTCCCTAAGATAGGGACATCTGGGGCTGCAACTGAGGTTGACTTACAATATCCAGAGTTAAAAGGAGGGGAAATTGAGGTGCCATCAGTGGACATTTCTCTACCAAAAGGTAAATCCAAGGGAGAGGTTGATATAAAGGGAAAAGTAGGCAAGTTTAAAATGCCTTCATATAATATATCACTTCCAAAAACAAAATCACCTAAGGGAGATCTTGTATTGGAGGGACCTGAAATCGAAAGTGGAAAGATCAAGAAGCCAACTGTTGATATTTCTGTTCCCCATGGAAAAATAGAGGGAGATTTGAACATTGAAGGCAGTAACGTAAAAGGAGGCAAATTCAACATACCTTCTGTAGACACCTCTCTCCCAAAAGTGAAGCTACCTGAAGGAGAGGTGAAGCTAGAATGCCCTGAACTTCCAAATGTTGACTTGGAGCTCGAGAGAAGTGGTGGCAGTGGAGGCAAGTTTAAGATGCCCTCATTTAATGTCTCACTCCCGAAGATGAAGTCCAAAGAGGGAGAGGTTGAACGACCTGAAGTCAAAGGAGGTGCAAAGTTCAACATGCCATCATTAGACGTTTCTCTCCCTGCAATGAAATCACTGGAAGGGGAGGTGAAGATTGAAGGTCCTGAAGTCAAGGAAGGAAACTTCCAAATGCCTTCTGTAGATGTTTCACTGCCTAAGATTGAAACACAGGGAGATGACATTGACTTTGAAGGTCCTGGACTTAAAGTCAAATCACCCCAGACAGGTCTAGATCTAAAGGGTGAGATTAAAGGGGGTGACATTAATATGCCTGCAATTGATATCTCTGTTCCAAAAGGAAAAGGAGGGGGTAAGATGGATATACAAGGACCCACAACAAAAGGAGGCAAGTTTAAGATGCCTACATTTGATGTATCGCTACCAAAGATGAAGCAAGGTAACATCACCATTGAGAAAACAGAAATCAAAGATGGGGAAATTAAAAGGCCAACTATTGAGATTATGCCCCCTCAGCAAACATGTGAAGGGGATTTCACTGTAGAAGGTGCAGGAAAAGGTGGCAAAGCCAGACTGCCATCTGTAGACATTTCTCTCCCTGTAGTAAACCTACCTGAAGGAGATGTTAATCTTCAGGGGCCTAAAGTCAAAGGTGGGAAGTTTGAAATGCCAAAAATTGACTTCTCGCTTCCTAAAGGAAAAGCACAAGGAGATATTAATATTGACATTCCCTCTGGAAAAGTCGGACATTTTGAAATGCCATCCTGTGATATTGGATTTCCTAAAGGAAAAATCAAAAGTGACATAAATATTGAAGGTCCTGAAGGGAAAATGGGTAAACTAAAAACACTAAAATATGACATTTCACTTCCAAAGATGAACCTCCCAGAGGGCAATGTACAAGTAGAAGGACCAGAGGTTAAAGGAAAAATGGAAATGCCAACTGTTGATATTTCACTCCCAAAAGGAACAATAGAGGGAGATGTTGGGGGTAAAGGAGGCAAGTTTCAAATGCCCTCATTCGATATAACTCTGCCTAAAACAAAATCTAAAGGAGTTAATGTTGACATTGAGGGACCTGAAGTTCATGGAGGAAAATTCAGTATGCCATCACTTGATGTTTCTGTGCCCAAAATAAAATCTCCTGAAGTAGATGTCAGCCTTGAAGGTCCTGATGTTAAAGGTGGACACGTCAACATGCCAACTGTTGACATTTCACTTCCAAAAGTAAAAGGTGGCATCAATGTTGATGGTCAAGGGAAAGAGGAAAAGATAAAAATGCCCAAATTTGATATTTCATTACCAAAGGTAAATTTTCCAGAGGGTGATGTCAAATTAAAAGGACCTGAGATGAAAGGCAAGAAGATTGAGATGCCAGACATAGATATTTCACTCCCCAAAGGAAAGGCACGAGGGGAAATTGATGTTAAAGGGCAACTTGGAAAAGGAGGCAAGTTCCATATGCCATCTTTTGATATTTGTCTTCCTAAAATGAAAGCTAAGGGAGTTGATGTTGATATTGAAGGTCCTGAACTTAAGGGAGGAAAAATCAATGTGCCAGACATTGATGTTTCACTTCCCAAAGGAAAGGCTGAAGCTGACCTCAAAATTGAGGGTCCTGGGTTAAAAGGAGGCAAAATGCCCAAGTTTGATGTTTCCCTTCCAAAGGTCAACTCACCTGAAGGCAATGTCAAACTGGAAGGACCAGATATTGAAGGAAAAATTGACATGCCGGCCATTGATATTTCACTCCCAAAAGGAAAGGTAAAAGGAGATGTTGACATTGAGGGACATGTGGCTAAAGGGGGTAAGTTTCATGTGCCCTCAGTTGACATCTCTCTTCCTAAAATAAAAACAAAGGGAGTTGATGTTGACATAGAAGGACCTGAACTTGAAGGTGGCATTTTGCTTCCAGAAGGTGACTTAAATGTCAAAGGTCCTGGAGGTAAAGGAGGCAAATTCAAAATGCCAAAATTTGATATTTCATTGCCAAAAGGGAATCTCCCAGAGGGGGGTGTCAATATTAAAGGCCCAGACATGAAAGGAGGGAAGATTGAAATGCCGGACATGGATATTTCAGTACCAAGAGGAAAACTAGAGGGAGAAATTGAAATTGAAGGACATGCTGGCAAAGGGGGCAAGTTCCATATGCCCTCTGTTGATATCTCTCTTCCTAAAATGAAAGCAAAGGGACCAGCTCTAAATATCGAAGGTCCTGAAGTTAAAGGTGGAAAGCTTGATATGCCATCACTTGATGTTTCACTTCCAAAGATCAAATCTCCAGAAGTAGATGTCAGTCTTGAGGCTCCTGATGTAAAAGGTGGGAAGATCAACATCCCAACTGTTGACGTTTCACTTCCTAAAGGAAACATTGAGGGTGACTTAAATGTTGAGGGCCCTGAGGTGAAAGGAGGAAAATTCAAAATGCCAAAATTTGATGTTTCTTTACCAAAAGTGAGCCTTCCAAAGGTTGATGTGGAGGGACCAGATATGAAAGGAAATATTCAAATGCCAACTGTTGATATTTCACTTCCAAAAGGAAAGGCAGAGGTGGATATCGACATAGATGGACATGATGCTAAAGGAGGAAAGTTTCAGATGCCCTCACTTAATATTTCTCCTCTAAAATTAAAGGGAAAAGGAGTTGATGTTGATATTCAAGGACCTGAAGTCAAAGGTGATATGTCACTACCGAAAATTAAATCACCAGAGGTTGATATCAGCATTGAGGGTCCTGATGTTAAAGGAAGAACATTTAACTTACCTACTACTGACATTTCACTCCCCACAGGAAAAATTAAAGGTGATGTTGATGTTGAGGGCCCTGAGGTAAAGGGGAGCAAGTTTAAAATGCCAAAGTTTGATGTGTCTTTACCAAAAGTTAGTCTCCCAGAGGGTGATTTCAAAATAAAAGGACCAGACTTCAAGGGAGGGAAGATTGAGATGCCAGACATTGATATTTCACTCCCCAAAGGAAAGGCAGCTGGGGAAATTTATGTTGAAGGGCATGGTGGAAAAGGTGGGAAGTTCCATATGCCGTCTGTTGATATCAGTCTGCCAAAAATAAAAACTAAGGGGCTTGATGTTGATATTGAAGGTCCTGAACTTAAGGGAGGAAAAATCAATGTGCCAGACATTGATGTTTCACTTCCAAACGAAAAGGCTGAAGCTGACCTCAATATTGAGGGTCCTGAGATAAAAGGAGGCAAATTCAAAATGCCCCAGTTCGATGTTTCACTTCCAAAATTAAACTTGCCAGAGGGTAATGCCAAAGTTGAAGGACCAGAGATTAAAGGAAAAATTGACATGCCAACCATTGATATTTCACTCCCAAAAGGAAAAGTAAAGGGAGATGTTGACATTGAGGGACATGTGGCTAAAGGGGGCAAGTTTCACATGCCTTCATTTGACATCTCTCTTCCTAAAATAAAAACAAAGGGAGTTGATGTTGATATAGAAGGACCTGAACTTGGAGGTGGCATTTTGCTTCCAGAAGGAAAACTTGAGGGTGACTTAAATGTCAAAGGTCCTGGAGGTAGAGGAGGCAAATTCAAGATGCCAAAATTTGATGTTTCATTGCCAAATGTGAATCTACCAGAGGGGGGTGTGAAATTGAAAGGTCCAGACATCAAAGGAGGAAAGATTGAAATGCCAGATATGGATATTTCACAACCCAAAGGAAACGTCGAAGGTGAAATTGGTGGCAAAGGGGGCAGGTTTCATATGCCCTCTGTTGATATCTCTCTTCCTAAAATGAAAGCTACGGGACCAGCTCTAAATATTGAAGGTCCTGATGTTAAAGGAGAAAAGCTGAAGATGCCATCACTTGATGTTTCACTTCCAAAGATCAAATCTCCAGAGGTAGATGTCAGCCTTGAGGCTCCTGATGTAAAAGGTGGGAAGATCAACATCCCACCTGCTGACATTTCACTTCCCAAAGGAAGCATTGAGGGCAGCTTAAATGTTGAGGGCCCTGAGATGAAAGGAGGAAAATTCAAAATGCCTAAATTTGATGTGTCTTTACCAAAAGTGAGTCTTCCAAAGGTTGATGCCAATGTAGATGGACCAGATATGAAAGGAAAAATAAAAATGCCAACCTTTGATTTATCACTTCCAAAAGGAAAGGCAGAAGTTGATGTCAATATTCAAGGTCCTGATGTTGGGGGAGGAAATATTAACTTGCCAACTGCTGACATTTCACTTCCCAAAGGAAAACTTGAGGGTGAACTTAATGTTGAGGGTCCTGAGGTAAAGGGGAGTAAGTTTAAAATGCCAATGTTTGATATGTCTTTACCAAAAGTGAGTCTCCCAGAAGGTGATTTCAAAGTAAAAAGTCCAGACTTCAAGGAAGGGAAGATTGAAATGCCAGATATTGATATTTCACTCCCCAAAGGAAAGGCAGGAGCAGAAATTGAAGTTGAGGGGCATGGTGGAAAAGGAAGCAAGTTCCATATGCCCTCTGTTGGTTTCAGTCTACCTAAAATGAAAGCTAAAGGTCCAGAGGTCAACATAGAAGGTCCTGAATTTAAGGGAGGAAAAATCAATGTACCAGATATTGATGTGTCACTTCCCAAAGGAAAGGCTGAAGCTGACCTCAATATTGAGGGTCCCGAGGTAAAAGGAGGAAAATTCAAAATGTCCAAGTTTGATGTTTCACTTCCAAAGTTAAACTTGCCAGAGGGTAATGTCAAAGTGGAAGCACCAGAGATTGAAGGAAAAATGGACAAGCCAACCATTGATATTTCACTCCCCAAAGGAAAGATAGGAGCAGAAATTGAAGTTGAAGGGCATGCTGGAAAAGAAAGCAAGTTCCATATGCCCTCTGTTGATTTCAGTCTACCTAAAATAAAAGCTAAAGGTCCAGAGGTCAACATAGAAGGTTCTCAATTTAAGGGAGGAAAAGTCAACATGCCAGACATTGACATTTCACTCTCCAAAGGAAACACTGAAGCTGATCTCAATATAAGGGGTCCTGAAGTAAAAGGAGGCAAATTCGGCATGCCTAAAATAGATGTTTCACTTCCAAAGATAAATCTTCCAGCGAGTAATATCAAAGTGGAAGGACTGGACATGAAAGATGGAGAGATTGCAACACCAGCTGTCGACATTTCTGTTCCAGTAGGAAATGTGAAGGGAGATGTTGATATTGAAGGACCATCTGTAAAGGGAAAGTTTGAAGTGCCAAAAGTTGATCTGTCTGGTAAAAAGGGTGGTGGGCTCCACTTACCAACTCTTGATGTAAATTTTCCCAAATTTGATCTTGACCTGAGCCTCCCTTCTAGTATGAAAGACAAAAGCCTCAAGGTGGACACCAGTGTTCCTGATGCATCAATTGATTTGGAAATGTCTGGTCTCAAAAAAAATATTAAACCGGCCAAAGTGAAAGTTAAGTGTACAGATATTGAGACAGGTGGTGTAGAAGGTCCAGGTGCATCCCTCAAACTTCCCTCTGTAAAACTACCAACAGTTGACATCTCAGCTCCCAAGGTAGATCTAGACTTTGGCCTCGCCAAACCTAAGTGTGATGATGTGGAAGTGGAGCTTCTGAAAGCAGAGGGAGGCAGGCCTTCTTCAGGGGGCAGCTTTGATCTGCCCAATATCTCTCTTAAAGGCCCCGGTTTCTCTCTCCCCAGGTTTGGTGGAAAGTCGAAGGGTGACGTTTCTCTTAGCCCACCAAATGTGGAAGGAGAAATTAGGGCACCATCAGTAGAGTTTGATGGCGATGGAAAAGTCAAGGTGAAAAAACCTAAAATCAAAATACCCTCATTTGGATTATCCAAAAAGGATACAGATGTGTCTGTGTCTTGTCCTGATGTTGATGTTAAAGTGAAAAGGGGAAAAATTGACATTCCTAAACCAGAATTTAATGTTGAGAGCCCTGATGATAAACCAAAATATAAAGTAAAATTCCCCAAGTTCTCCATACCAGGGTTTGGCTCTAAAGAAAAAGATTTAGGAAAGCCAAGTGGGGACCTGGAAGCTAAGACCAAGGTCAAGATGCCCTCTGTTGAGCTGTCTCTACCAGCAGCTAAAACACCAGAGACTGAAGTTCTTCTCCCAAAAGCAGAAGTGGATGTCTCAGAAGCTGACCTCAGAGGTTATGAGGGAAACCTCAAAATTCCCAAGATGCCAACAATTGATGTTTCCATCCCTAAAATAGACCTGAATGTGTCATTGCCTAAGATAAAGCATGATGAGAAGGCTGAGGGAGGAAGCAAATTCAAGATACCAAACATCAAGATGCCTGATATTGACCTGTCTCTTCCAAAAGGTCAAACTGGTGACATTGAAGGTGGTGGGAAGTTTAAGATGCCTAATGTCAAACTGCCCAATGTTGACATAACCCTGCCAGAAGCAAAAATGGGAAAAATTGACGCTCCAGATGTGGATGTAGAAGTAGAAGGAGAGGGATTTAAAATGCCTGGTATCAAAATGCCTAATCTTGACATATCTTTGCCTAAAGGGAAGAGTGGTAAATTAGAGGGACCAGATGTTGAAATTGAGGGAGGAGGAAAGTTGAAGATGCCACATGTAAAAATGCCACATCTTGATAGTAACCTGCCAAAAATGAAAACTGGAGAGGTAGATATACCAGATGTAGAAGGAAAAGTTGAGGGACAACAAGGAAAATTCACAATGCCCCACATTAATATGCCCTCAGTCGATGTGTCTCTGCCCAAAGGAAAGGTTGAAGGCCCAGAAGTTGAGATAGAGGGAGGTACAGGAGGAAAGTTTAAAATGCCTCAGATAAAAATGCCACAGGTTGACATCTCTCTTCCAAAAGGAAAAGTTAGTGGCCCAGAGGTGGAGATCAAAGGGGAAAGTGGGAAATTCAAGATGCCAAATGTCAGCATGCCCTCAGTTGATGTTTCTCTGCCCAAAGGAAAGGTTGAAGGCCCAGAAGTTGAGATAGAGGGAGGTACAGGAGGAAAGTTTAAAATGCCTCACATGAAAATGCCACATGTTGACATCTCTCTTCCGAAAGGAAAAGTTGGTGGCCCAGAGGTAGAGATCAAAGGGGAAAGTGGAAAATTCAAGATGCCACATGTCAGCATGCCCTCAGTCGATATTTCTCTGCCCAAAGGAAAGGTTGAAGGCCCAGAAGTTGAGATAGAGGGAGGTACAGGAGGAAAGTTTAAAATGCCTCACATGAAAATGCCACATGTTGATATCACTCTCCCCAAAGGAAAGATCAAAGGCCCAGAGATGGACATCAAGGGGGAAGGTGGGAAATTCAAGATGCCACATGTCGGCATGCCCTCAGTCGATATTGCTCTGCCCAAAGGAAAGGTTGAAGGCCCAGAAGTTGAGATAGAGGGAGGTACAGGGGGAAAGTTTAAAATGCCTCACATGAAAATGCCACATGTTGACATCTCTCTTCCGAAAGGAAAAGTTGGTGGCCCAGAGGTAGAGATCAAAGGGGAAAGTGGAAAATTCAAGATGCCACATGTCAGCATGCCCTCAGTCGATATTTCTCTGCCCAAAGGAAAGGTTGAAGGCCCAGAAGTTGAGATAGAGGGAGGTACAGGAGGAAAGTTTAAAATGCCTCACATGAAAATGCCACATGTTGACATCTCTCTCCCCAAAGGAAAGATCGAAGGCCCAGAGATGGACATCAAAGGGGAAGGTGGGAAATTCACGATGCCTCATGTCAGCATGCCCTCAGTCGATATTGCTCTGCCCAAAGGAAAGGTTGAAGGCCCAGAAGTTGAGATAGAGGGTGGTACAGGAGGAAAGTTCAAAATGCCTCATATGAAAATGCCACATGTTGACATCTCTGTTCCTAAAGCCAAGGTCAAAGGTCCTGACATAGACACACCTGAAATAGAAATGGAGGGAGGCACAGGTGGAAAGTATAAAATGCCTCACATGAAAATGCCACATGTTGACATCTCTCTTCCGAAAGGAAAAGTCGGTGGCCCAGAGGTAGAGATCAAAGGTGAAGGTGGAAAAATCAAAATGCCACATGTCAGCATGCCCTCAGTCGATATTTCTCTGCCCAAAGGAAAGGTTGAAGGCCCAGAAGTTGAGATAGAGGGAGGTACAGGAGGAAAGTTTAAAATGCCTCACATGAAAATGCCACATGTTGACATCTCTCTCCCCAAAGGAAAGATCAAAGGCCCAGAGATGGACATCAAAGGGGAAGGTGGGAAATTCCAAATGCCTCATGTCAACATGCCCTCAGTCGATGTGTCTCTGCCCAAAGGAAAGGTTGAAGGCCCAGAAGTTGAGATAGAGGGAGGTACAGGAGGAAAGTTTAAAATGCCTCAGATAAAAATGCCACAGGTTGACATCTCTCTTCCAAAAGGAAAAGTTAGTGGCCCAGAGGTGGAGATCAAAGGGGAAAGTGGGAAATTCAAGATGCCAAATGTCAGCATGCCCTCAGTCAATGTTTCTCTGCCCAAAGGAAAGGTTGAAGGCCCAGAAGTTGAGATAGAGGGAGGTACAGGAGGAAAGTTTAAAATGCCTCACATGAAAATGCCACATGTTGATATCTCTCTCCCCAAAGGAAAGATCAAAGGCCCAGAGATGGACATCAAAGGGGAAGGTGGGAAATTCCAAATGCCTCATGTCAGCATACCCTCAGTCGATGTGTCTCTGCCCAAAGGAAAGGTTGAAGGCCCAGAAGTTGAGATAGAGGGAGGTACAGGAGGAAAGTTTAAAATGCCTCAGATAAAACTGCCACAGGTTGACATCTCTCTTCCAAAAGGAAAAGTTAGTGGCCCAGAGGTGGAGATCAAAGGGGAAAGTGGGAAATTCAAGATGCCAAATGTCAGCATGCCCTCAGTCGATGTTTCTCTGCCCAAAGGAAAGGTTGAAGGCCCAGAAGTTGAGATAGAGGGAGGTACAGGAGGAAAGTTCAAAATGCCTCACGTGAAAATGCCAAATGTTGACATCTCTCTTCCTAAAGCCAAGGTCAAAGGTCCTGACATAGACACATCTGAAATAGAAATGGAGGGAGGTACAGGTGGAAAGTATAAAATGCCTCACATGAAAATGCCACATGTTGACATCTCTCTGCCCAAAGGAAAGATCGAAGGCCCAGAGGTGGACATCAAGGGGGAAGGTGGGAAATTCAAAATGCCACATGTCAGCATGCCCTCAGTCAATATTTCTCTGCCAAAAGCAAAAGTCGATGGTCCAGATGTTGAGATAGAGGGAGGTACAGGGGGAGAATTCAAAATGCCCCATTGGAAAATGCCAGATTTTGATATATCTCTGGCAAAAGGAAACATTGAAAATCCAGAAGTTGAGATGGAGGGAAGTACAGGAGGTAAATTCAAAATGCCTCACATGAAAATGCCCAACATCGACATCTCTCTTCCTAAAGCAAAAGTCAAAGGCCCTGATGTAGAGACATCTGAAATGGAAATGGAGGGACAAGGAGGTGGAAAGTTTAAAGTGCCTCACATGAAACTGCCACATATTGATATCTCTCTTCCTAAAGGACAGATTGGTGGCCGAGAGTTGGAGGTCAAAGGCGAAGATGAGAAATTCAAAATGCCAAATGTCAGCCCACCTTCAGTCGATATTTCTCTGCCCAGAGGAAAAGTTGAAGGTCCAGATGTTGAGATAGAGGGAGGTACAGGAGTAGAGTTCAAATTACCTCAATGGAAAATGCCAAATTTTGACATATCTCTGCCCAAAGGAAAGATTGAAGGACCAGATATTGAAATGAAGGGAGATGGAGGAGGAAAATTCAATATGCCTCATATGAAAATGCCAGATGTTAGCATGTCTTTGCCTCAAGGAAAGGTTGGAGCTCCAGAGGTGGAGAGTAAAGGAAAAGATGGGACGTTTAAAATGCCACACATTAATATGCCTTCAATTGATATTTCACTGCCTAAAGGAAAATTTGAAGGCCCAGATATTGAGGTAGAGGGAGACACAGGAGGGAATTTCAAAACAATTCATATGAAAATATCAGATGTCAACATCTCACTGCCTAAAGGTGAATCTGGCAAAATTGAAGGAGTGGTAGAGGGAGATGGAGGCAAATTTAAAATGCCACACATGACAATGCCCTCAGTAGACATTTCGCTGCCAAAAGGAAAGACTGTAGGTCCTGAAGTAGAAATTAAGGGTGGGGGAGGAAAGTTCAAGATGCCAAAAGTTGACATATCTCTTCCGAAAGGAAATCCTTCAATTGAAGTTCCAGAAGTGGAGATTCAGGGAGGTGGGAAACAGTTAAATTTGCCCAATGTTAATATAAAAACCCTTAAAGGAAAAGTGAATATCGGCATACCAGAATGCAAACTAGAGGCAGAGGGTGAAGCCATAAAACCTCCACATATCAAGATGCCAACAGTTGATATTTCACTTCCAAAAGGTAAAAGTAACGATACTGGAATACCTGCTATAGAAATGGAGGTCAAAGGGGGAAAGTTCAAAGGTCCAGATGTTAAACCTCCAAAGGGGGGAGTGTCAATGCCAAAGGGTAAATCTGGTGAAGCAGAAATCCACTTACCAACTGTTGAGACAGAAGGGAAAATCAAAGTGCCACAAGTCACATCACCAGATCTGGATATTGACGTGACACTTGGTAAACCCAAACAAAACACGGAAGTTCATGGGGAAACTGATTTGCATGTTGAAGGAGAGCACAAAGGTCTGAAACTCAAGCTCCCGACAATAGATATCAAAGGTCCAAAAGGAGAACTGGAGCTTGACTTAGGACTTCATAGAGTAGAGGGCAAGAAGGACTGGAAAAAAGTTCAACTACCTGACTTGGATCTCAACACAACAGGATCCAGCAGCAAAGTGAAAGGGCCTAAAGTCAAAGGTACAAAATTCAAGATTGGAATGCCAAAAAAGAAAACTAACAAAGGTGTAACAGAGCATGAAGGTGAAGTTAGCAAACCTGAAATCTCTGGTCCCATAATCTCAGGCCACAATGGACATACAGAGAACAAAGATATTAATGACCCAGTGCCAGGGATTACCTTACCTATTGTTAGTCTGAAAACCAACCAAGGCTCAGCCACCTTAGGAACAAGTGGAGAAACTGACCTCTCATCAACCACTGAAATCAAAGTCCCCAGGATTCCAGACATAGAGTTTGATATTGGTACATCACAGGATGAAGATGAGACAAAAATAGAAAAGGGCAAGAAAATCAAAATCCCCAAGTTTGGTGTTCCATTACCCTCCATCTCCTCTCCTGAAGGAAGAATGGATCTCTATGGGCCAGAAATGGAGTATGTGGGGCCAAAAATGCCCAAAGTAAAGAAAGCTGTTTTTGTCTTGGTAAATCCTCCTCAAGCAGATGAACCCACTGCATGCACAGACCTCCAACAAGAAGAAACAACATCTAAAGCTCAAACAGATGATGTCAGAGTGAAGTTGCCCAAAATCCAAATGAAGCCAAACTTTGGAAAGTCCAAAGATAAATCAGCTGCTGTGAGCACAGAGGGAGAAGAGAAGTCAAGGGGAGGGAAGATGAAGATGCATAAAGTGTCATTTTCTCCTAGCAAATCAGGGTCATTTGATGTCATTGCCAAAGGCGAAGGCTCAAGTTCAAGTTTCAATGGTGAAAAAGACGCTAGTCCTCTCAAGGGTAGCAAGGATGATAAAGGGACATTCAGTAGTAAAATCAAACTTCCAGAGGTGGAGTTCACCTCTCATTATGGCAAAATGACTGCAGGGGAGGGGTACACAGATATTAGTGGGAAACAGGGGAAAGATTCATCACCAAGGGAAGTGAGGGCAGACACTAAAGGACCTAAAGCACAATCATGCAAGATGCCCTTTGCAGGTTTCCATGAGCCCTCAACAGAAGTTGTGTCATCTCACGCCAGAACAGAAATGCTGGACAGGGACAGCTCAGAGTCTCCTGCTGATCTCACTATGGAGTTAAGTTCGACACATGTTCAGACTTGGAGAGAGGTGGAGAGCAAAAGCAGGGAGTGGGAGTCTGAAGAAAGAGAGTCTTCCCCCTGGTTCAAGGTCCCTAAGTTCACCCTGAAGCCGCACTCGACAGGTAAGGAAAAATAACTTATTTTCCATAGAATGAAATCACAAAAAAACTTGACCGACTCAGAAGACTGATATATGCAAGTCAAATCTTTTATTTACTGTGGTACCTATCAAAGAGGAACTCACATAATTCCCAAAATTAGGTTCAGAGAATACAGATTTGTGTTCCCCTATAAGCAGCCCTTCAGCAGCCCTTCAAGACGTCAATGGTAATGCATGTATCTGTACAAGTTAGTTGCCAAATGTCAATGATGAATCACACACATGAAACTAGTGATTTCTTTGTTATGTTTGTTGAAAGAAAAACATGTTTAGTATATTCAAATTTTATAATAAGATGTGATTTTATCACACTAAAAAAACTATGAATAAAGAAAATGTGTTGCTGTTTTTTCTGAGTTACCCACCATTTAGCTAATGATTCATAAGTCATTATATTATCTTCCTTTGAACTGCACCTTTGAAAGGTTCCATTTCCATTCCATTTAGAGGGACATATAGCTCTCACAATAGTCAAATCAGAGGGGTAGGGCAAAGGGGCATTAAGGACTCAATTCAATATAGTCTCTGCTGCACTGATTTTGACAATTTGTATACCACTAGTGTACTCATTTAAAAGACAATAATGCACAAATAATCCAAAATTACCAATAATGCTCATGTATATGATCTAAATAAGGGGAGTCAAACGTAGTTTCATCCTGGGCCACATCAGTGTTCTGGTTTCCTTCAAAGGGCCAATTGTAAAGATCATATATATGTATCTACATATTATTATTATATATGTTATTATATTAGATAATTATCTCTCCACTCATAATAGTGCTGGTGACAATTTGCTAAGTTTTTTAAACAGAATTTAAAAATATGCTGATGCAGAAATAATGTTATATTGTTCTTAGCGTCTAATTATTAAAATGCTGCAGCAAAACATGTCAAATCATCAGCTATCTATAGACTCATACAAGAATATGCTGATAACCACTATTAACTATTTGATTTATTTATTGGATTTTTCAAAGATTGGAATCTATGGTTTTGTGTTGCTATGCTAAATATTAAAGAATAGAAAGTACAAGAAAGTAATGAGTAAGAAACTCTCCCATCTCTCAATAAATCACACAAGTCTGTGAAGCTCTTGAGGGGCCACAGAAAATGAAGTGGCGGCCCAGATTTGGCCCCCGGGTCTTGGGTTGGACACATATGATCTAAATGCTTTGTATGTGTATTATATTTATACATATTACCAATTACAATATTCAGTGCTTTTAATTCTATTTTACATATATGTGTAAAATGTGTTCTGTCTGTGTATGTGTTCTTTTCCTCTAATATGCTTTCCTTATCTTCTCTCCTTACCTCCTCCCCAAGGCTTCCTCCAGATAACCCCGGAGGGTTCCCCTCAGGCCCAGCGGAAAGGAGAGGTCGGAGGTGAGGTTGATGTCTTGGGGTCTTTCTGTCTCCACACCTCAGGACTCGATTTCACCACCCAGGAAGTGTCTGAAGAGCATCAGGTCTCCTCCACGGAGGAATGCATGGTCACCATGGTCACCAAGACCTCTAGAGTCACCCGCCAAATTGTGACCACTGAAACTCAAACAGGTGAATCTTCGACAACCACGTCAACAACTCGCCAGGTGTCCGACTTCTAAAAAACTACCATGGATGCTGTAATGATATCTTAAATGTCTTTTTTTTTGGTGAGGTTGCAGTGTTCTTGTAAGCTAAGCCTGCAACATGGCAAACCTCTATTGAGTAAAAGTCTTTATTTTATATTTAATAGGTGAGGTATGAATGTGATGAAATGGAATAATATTTCATCAACCAGCATTATTGTCATTATTACAGCAGCAGAGTAATATATACTTCCTTTTTTCATTTTTAAATGTGACTATTTTTGTTACTGTTCTTTGAGTTTTGTTAGTTTAGTCCCAATTGTTTATCAGATTGTGTTTGGTTTTAAGGGTTTCACTCTGAATGTAAAATGTCAGATTGCTTTATTATTTATTGTTCATGTGTTCAAAATGTGCTGGAGTGACTCATCATATTTTCATATTCATCATAAGCATCATGGATTGTGGTTTTATATTAAGTTCAAAATAGTTTTGAACCACTACAGTACAGGCCAGAATAATATTTATGTAAATACAACTTATAATTGCTTTTTTGAAGCAATATCCCTTCAGTAAAAATGTAATTATTTTCATATTCACCAAGTTTCCGGATCCTGATAACCTATTTTGTTTGTCTTTTTTTGAGATTATAGACTTTTTTCATTTTCTACTATAAAGCTTTATTATAGCCTATTTAAAGCATTTAGCTGGTGTTGTTACCCAGAACTAGTCACAGTGAGTGAGCAGGTAGGGAGTCTTGCTAAAGGACACTCTGGACTGTTTTTCTGCTGTGGGGATCAAACCTGTGACCTTCTGGTCACAAGTTGCTCTCGAACATTTAGGCCAACCTGCTGCTAAACTCATTTATTTTTCCTGTACACTGCCAGAAGAAAAAACAACTCTACACTACTGTATATTTTATGATTGTAGTTTTAGCTTGAAGATTCACCTCCTGACTGACTTTAATGTGTTGAAACTCAGCTGTGAATTGTGTTGAGTTTCAAAACATTGTCAGTGAACTGGGAGGAATTTGGGGGATTTAGAGACGCTGTAATGAAATAACTGAGTAGAGTTTTAAAGGTAAAACCTTTTGAACTTGACAAGTAACAATAACTAACCTTCTATAAGCCATAAGGCTGCTGCAATGACAGACTGACTAATGAGTGGCAAGCCATGAACTTGTAGAAAAAACATCAAGTGAAAATTCCTTTAAAGGTAGTAAAGGAGCAAGGTGTACCTTCCTTGTTTTTGATAATCTGACAGTGTTCTGTTTAATATATAAATATTTTATATTATAATAAACGTTGGATGTTAAAAAGATTAATGTCAGATTAATAAAAGCATTTTTTGTGTGCCTTTTACCCCCAAATTGCTCGGAAATGGAGGGAGAAAAGCCTGCTGTGCTGTCTTTGTCTGTACTTTCAGACATTTAGGTTTCATTTCCAAATGTAAAAAATAGTCTGTAATAATACTGACATTTAAAAAAAGTACACTTTTGAATACAATTTATTTTAAACTACCTACAGCCATTTACGTAGCTACAAAATCACAATTTAACAAGATCAGATTTTCCTAAATATTGAGCATGCATTTTTCTTTAGATGTAAAGCCATCTCAGCAGGAACATCATACATTTTACTTTACTTGGTTGACTTTAGTTTATTTGGTTGCTAGATGGAATGAACATGTGTGGTAATGTGCATCAAGAAGTCCTAACATCCACTCCCACAAGTTTTCATTAACAATGTTAACACCATGCCTGTTTTGCAGGTGAGAAATAGTTGGGGTTTTTTTTTTCAAAAAGCTGGAACAAGAATAGTGACATGTCAAGGTAACACGCACTAAGTAGCATCTGCGTATAAAGATTTTTACCTTTCTGGTTTAATCAAGTCTTTGATTTTATTTTTCTTTTAGATCATAAGTGTTTCAGTGGCAAAGGGTTTGGCGGAGCTGCATTAGAGAGACTGATGGTTAAGCTGTTACTTCAATGAAATAATATTCAAATAAAAATGCTTTCTGTTATTTCTCCTGGTGTCTCTGTCTGACTTTGAGGTCTTAGCTACAAATCCATCAAAAAGTTTTTGCAGATCCATGAGGGGGTGAAGTTAATTATTACAGTTTTTCTCTATCACTTTGGTACATTTTTCGAATCATTCTTGCAATTTGTAGAAGATCAAGTGCATTTCTCAAAACAGTTTGAACAAATAGCAAAATACCGTGGATCACCTGCAAAAGCCAGTCTCTTGCTTAAAAAAGTTTTTGTGTCAATATACTTGTCAGTGCCATCAGAATGTTTAATCATTGTGTCATTGTGTACGGATAAGACAGTCAAATTCATTAGTCATGTTGGCAATTGAACAATGCACTTTGAAGGGACATGTTGATGTAAAATGTGGTTTAGGTGTGATGACAAGTGTTGCACATTTGACCTTATATAATGTATGTGTAAGATTGGTTAGAAAAGACAAGATTCACATTTACAGAATGACTTCTTTATTGGCAAACATTGACATTGCAGTGCGTAAAGAAAAAAAAAGACACCACTGCACATAACAAAGGTGAAATACAATACGTAAGTAAACATAGGTCAAAAATATAAACATAGGTCATGCAGTAAGTACACCAAAAATATGAACAACTCCCCAAATTCTAATCTCAATCCTGATCTTCAGCTTCTTCCCGTTCCTGTCTGTTAGGCCACAAATTCTCATCCACGTCACACCTGATGTCCTCCCGTGCAAGGCAGCGTGGATAGTATCATGCCTAATCCATGCCCTGCAGGAATCTGCAGTAATGTCTTGGCATGCTGCATCCATTGCAGCCAGAAGGGTCACTTGTGTGTGGCTCTCGGTCATACACCTTCCACCTCCAGGCTGAGAAAAATTATCATTATAATAATAATATTATAAATTAGGTTTGCGTACCACTGCCTTACTAGGTTTGACTTGTGGAAGCTTACATTGTCCCATATTATAGAATATTTGGGCTGGGCCATATTCTCGGCTGGGCCACCTAGGATATGATCCCTGTCCAAAGTGTCTAGGAATGCTATTAGCCGTTCAGAGTTGTATGGACCCATCGGTGGAATGTGTGTCAGCACACCGTTATCTGATATTGCGGCACACATAGTTATGTTGCCACCCCTTTGGCCTGGCACATCAATGGTGACTTGGTGTCCAATAAGGTTTTCGACCCCAGCACGTGTCTGCTTCTTCTGCCTCTTCCTCTCCTTCTTCTTGGCTGTTGTCCTTCCATTGTCAGACATTGTAACTTTCTATTGACCGATATACTCCCTAGTAGATTGTTCATGAGATGCTCCCTTGAGCTCATTCAGAAAACTGTTGATCATTGGTTGATCAACTCTTTTCATTAGAGACAGAAAGATTCACCTGAGAGGAATTTACCAATTTAGATCATATTTACAGACAAATGTCTTATGGAAATGTATATATGCTTGATATGTTATGATGGCTTGGTAAATCATTTTGCATGTGAAGACTTATATGATGAACTATAGCCTAAATGTTTTGGGGAAAGAGACTATTTTATAGAGTCCTATAACAAAGCATTTTGATTAGCATGACAAAAGCAATTGATAATGTACGAAAAAACTGAGACGAGATTGTGTACGAGAATTGTACACAATCATTTGCATGGATGGACAAAAGCATTTGCAATTTGTTCAATGCAATGAGAAACTGCCTTTTTCATCTGCACAAATGGCATGAGGATGTGACAATTGAACAAGAACTTGAACAAGAACAATTGAGAAAAACTGTAAAGATAAATCTACTCATGGTTTGTAAGTCAAAGTGTGGATTTTGATTATTTACTCATAAATAATATCTATATATCTATTGGCTGTTTGGATGTTCTGAAAAGAAGCCAATAAAGTATATATTACGTCTTTCTTTTGATTTACTAAAAGTTTGAGATAGATGACAGATAGATAGATAGATAGATAGACAGACAGACAGACAGACAGACAGACAGACAGACAGACAGACAGACAGACAGACAGACAGACAGACAGACAGACAGACAGACAGACAGACAGACAGACAGACAGACAGACAGACAGACAGACAGATAGATAGATAGATAGATAGATAGATAGATAGATAGATAGATAGATAGATAGATAGATAGATAGATAGATTTTATAATAAGACTTTAGCACTTAATGTTAACCACTTATACATTCTATTAGAGTGTAATATAATACAGAGAAGCCTGTACTGTGAGATGCTGCATCACTACCCTCAGTCACATCAATGCAGCTCAGGGTGAGGATTCATCCAGTGGAGGAGGACCACTATCTGCTTACAGACATTTAGTTATTTTGAGTTCTGTTCCATCAAAGATCATCGTTATTCTCTCTGACCTCATGGGATTTACTATTTTGAAAATATTTGTCAGTGGATGGATTAGGAGATTAGACCAGAATGAGTGTGCTACAGATACGAGTGAGAGTCTGCATCTGTTACAGGTTAAGTCAACATCTGGAATCATTTAAGAGAGTTTGAATTTATAGAGTAATTAAACCAGTGCAGCACCTTGAATTAAATGAGGCCTTGCCAGGCACAGATTGAGTTGTTGTTTGCACCCTCAGGACTTTTCTTTGCTGCTCCTTTGTCACAGCCCCAAAATCCCCAAATATCCTCCCATGCAGATTTTAGAATCTCCACTGATAATAATTTCAATTTAGTGTCTCATAATTATGATTTAATTTGAAGACTTAACATTTTCATCACACATAGCATCTTTTTTTTGCTGGCAGGACAGTGGTCATACTTCGTGACTGGCTCTAGTTCCCTTTAGTTTTGTGTAGTTTTGCTGTTAACCCTGAAGCCAAACGCAGATTTTCTTGGAAACTGGACAGAGTCCATGTTGAGGCAGGATTTCCCCTAAACCAGATCATAGCAGCTGCATTATGTTATTCATTGGCATTGATTATCTTGGGAGATCAACAGACTACTATCACTTCTTCACCACCAATAGGTGCATGAAATACTGACTTAAAGTGATCTTCAATAAGGCAGTCAACACTTCTGAAGGGAATTCTAACATGATGAGTGTCTAAATGATGTGTTTTTCATGGGGAATTCAAATATGTACATATATTTGGAAAAGATAACTCTAACCTACAACAATTTGAATTTTTAAATTGCCAATTTTACACTTTCAGACACTTTTATAGGATTTAGATTTAAGGTAAATAGTTTATATTGACAAAGCCAAATAAAATGTACATTTATTAACAGGTGAAATGCATGAATATCACTGGATCAATCTTCTGACTTCTTGAATTTTATATATGGGAAATCTCCTGAGCCTCATTGGCTGATTTAACCCCCCAAATTCCAACCCTGAATACTGAGTGGAGGCTATGGGCATCATCTTTATTCTTGGACATCAGCCTCCTGCTGGTCTGAGCCCTGATCCCTCAAAGAGTATGTAGAAGTATTTAGCAGAAGCCTCGGCCACATTTTGATTTGATTTGATTTACACAACCGTTCAAAAGTGTTTTAAAATGAAAGGTCACACTTTTATTTACCACCATGAGTTGTAAAATGAATATAAATAGAAACAAATGTTATTCCATTCGCCTTTTGACGTAATGAGCCAACACATTGTACCATTAGAACAACTGGAGTTATTGTTTTTGGAAATGGGCCTCTATACACCTATTGCATCAAAAAACAGACTTTTGTAGAATAGTCATTTACCACATTACCAATGTATAGTGTATTTCTGATTAGTTTAAAATTATATTCATTTGAAAGTCACAGAATGATGCTATCACATCAAACTAATGACACTAAAATCATAGAAAAATCAAAGACTTATTTCCACTGTGGTTCCCTTATCAACAACACAGACAAGCAATCAACAATACTTTACAATACTTTATATTTTAATACAATAACTCCTATATGGTTAAAAAAAATAAGACCTCCCAGTGGCATTTTAACAGCCATCTTTTTACCACAACTTTGATCTGTGTTTTAGAGCTAATTGTTTTTTTTTGTGAAATCTATCTATCTATCTTTCTATCTAAAAAAAGACATATGTAAGGCTTAACCCATTACAACCTGAGAGCTGCTAACTCTATGACTGTCATTTTATACTTAACTCATTTATGTGCAGATATGGACATAAATGGGTTAATTATATATATGATTTCATTCATATATTATCAGTTGAGTCACTAACAATCATGTTATTTATCTATATTTTTCTATTTTGTACTATTTTCTTTGCATAAAATATCATTTTCATTTTAATGGGTGTTATAGTTGCTGTTTGCACAAATCTGCCCATAAACAAAAACCTATTTATCCCATGTACAAAATACTTTTTGGGGAATTATTCTAGAGACTTGAATGAATAAATAGATATATACATGTCAGGGTTGAAAATGATAATAATCTAAATAAAATGATCTCGTTCTGGAAAGGGTTTGTCTTCACCATGTTCTTGGGAAGAAAGAGCAGGAACTTAATGACATCATATGAGAGCAGATATTTCAATTATATTATTTAAACTTAAACTATTTAAACTTTAAAAAAGGTGTATGAGTAACATTTTGATTTGATTTTTTTAAGTATATAATGACAGTCATATACTTAAAGGCCCATAGGTTTAATGGGTTAAAGTCAGCTAGTGATAATAAGAATTTAGACACAGTGACAGACAATGCAATGCAAAGAGCCTCGGGAGTTATTCTTATTCTCAGTGCAGCTTCAACATCTTGGTCACTATAAAAGAAGATGGTGGGTCTAGAAAATACTGCAGGGCATTATGATTCATTAACTGCCTAAAAAAAATCAACACTCTAGGAATTAGCTGCAAAGCCAAAAGCAGAAATAGTCAACCCACTGTTTTACGATTCTGAATGAACTGAAAATAAGAGATCTCTGCGAGATCTCTGCTGTGGTTCAAAAGCTCATGAATGAAAGTTATTGATTAATGCCAGAAAGGAGGAGAAATGATGAACTATGTGCAGAGCTGTGTGACGTCTTTTCAATGTGTGTGTGTGTGTGTGTGTGTGTGTGTGTGTGTGTGTGTGTGTGTGTGTGTGTGTGTGTGTGTGTGTGTGTGTGTGTTCAATCTACTCATCTACTGCTGAAAACTGTGCGACGTAGGCTACAAGGATGAGTGTGTAGAGATTAATGCAGTATGTGGTGTAACAAGTGCCACGGAGCTGAGGGAACTGAGAAGTGACAGACTGCAGCGTCATCAGCTGCACTGGCAGCACTGCAGCTGCACTGCAAATATTTTACTGCTTTAAAAAAATAAAATCCGTCCTTGTCAAAAAAAGATTTCTATTTTTTAAAAAAAGGCCAATTCCAGGACCAAGATAAATGTAATCTGAAATGTATACTGTGTAATTTTCTGCCATTAGGGGGCTCTGGAGCTCAAAAATGACTAACTGAAGCACAGGATCATAAAAAAAGGAAAGTAACAATTACATCAGTAAAAATCCTTATCCATTACAAGTAACTCCTTTTTCCAGTGTGCTTTAATTTACCATTGTGTTTGAGCTCTGTAGTGTATTATCCATTACTGTCTTGTGAAATCAAATGCCCTGTAGAATGTGGGTTTGTATTGTTCTTCAGTCAAAGGTATAAAATAGGTCAAAGGTAAAATAAACTAAATAGCTTCAAGGTAACTTCGTTCAGCTGAAAATAAGATAAAAATTAAATATATAAATAATGACATGAATATAATTTGATATCACAGTGAATGGGAATTTTCAACTCGTCCATCAATAAATATATATATTAATATATATTTATATATTATATAATATATATATTAACCTGACTGATAGTAGATGGATGGTTTAACTCATCCATCAACTGCCGCATCCATCAAAAAATATATATATATCTGATCATATATATATATATATATATATATATATATATATATATATATATATATATATATATATATTTCTGTTTATGTAAAGTGAAGTCTTACTGGAATTTGTAATTATTGTATTGTTCAATGAAGTTTGAGGAAAAATAGGGAAAAGTTCTTCTTCGACTGCAGTTATTGACCTCCCAGTGACTTCTGGGATATGTTGTGTGGTTCGCTTGCAGAATATGACCTGATGTAGTAAAACATCCGGGTACCTTGGTACTAGTTGAAGGTATTCAGACGTTCTACATAGTGGATTCTTCATTTTTGTCACTATGTAGGTGGGGAGTAGGTGGGTTCAGACATGGGTTAAGATGCTGCCCAATTTCCTGCATCCAGGTCATGGATGCATAATGGATGTATAATCAGTGTTGGGCAAGTTACTCAAAAACTGGAATGCATTACTCATTGCTTGTTACTGTCATTTCAAAGTAATTTGTTACATTACAATATTACTGTATTTAAAATGTAAGGCATTACACTACTTTTGCATTACTTTATTTACTCTCGCTAAATAACTGGGAAATATGGATTTTCACAGCTGCACATCTGGTTTTATATATACACATCTGTAAATTCAGCCCTTCTGCATAGGACATCTATTGCGATAGTTACAGCTGTATTGCCCTTTGTTAATCATAATTTATACCCATTTTTTCATTGTCCTACCTGTACATCCGGCACCCATAACTTATTTCAATCAATAAAACTTTATTTGTACAGCCCAGTATCACATTCCCATGTCTCAAAGGGCTTCATAGGCCCAGCAGCTCAGAAGTCTATCATTTCAGAAATGTAACAAAAATGAAAATATTATTGCAAGACATAAACTAAAATAACACTGGCCTGAGGGAAAAAAAAAACAAAGTGCTTTGGCCTATGGCCCTGGAAGGTAATACAACCCAATCACTTTAGTCTGACCAGGCTAAAAACTGTTACAGAACATAATAACAGACGCTACCAAGTATAACAGAGGCAGCATACAGTCATATAGTGTGTGTGTGTGTGTGTGTGTGTGTGTGTGTGTGTGTGTGTGTGTGTGTGTGTGTGTGTGTGTGTGTGTGAGAGAGAGAGAGAGAGAGAGAGAGAGAGAGAGAGAGACGCATCAGAAGAAGCCGCTGAAAGCGTCCATCACTAAGACGGTTGTGTTTTGTAGTGACTATATTATACATCCATGGTTGAATGTGGTGGAGTTTCCGTCATCTCTATCCGGGCGGTCTGTGTGACTGTGTTTGCGCGGATTTTTAACTGCTACTGATCTCGCGGTGATTTCAGCGAAAAACACAAAACCCACCTCTAGAATCCAGGTTAAAAATGCATTGTAACGTGCGTTACTGACATTGTACCGAGTAAATATTACCGATATTTCCTGTAATGCCTTACACTACTACGTTACAGCAAAAAGTATTGCATTACAGTAATTAGTTACTTTTGTAACGTGTTACTCCCAACACTGTATATAATGGATGTATAATATAGGTTTTATAATACATCCATGACCCAAACTACAGTAGCATGAACCACTCCTCATACCCTCTCCGCTCCGTGGCACCACGCACTTTTCATACCTGTGAGTGGGCTGCAAGTCCAACCATCTCTCCGTCATCCTGCTCGCTGAGCGCACCGGAGGCTACTGCGGTAAGATGATGAGATGATGCGCAATGGCCGAACGAGAGTCGGGGAGACGCGGAGAAAAAAAAACACCTCCGCGGCTGGACTGCAGCCTGTGATTTAGACGCTGGGACGAAGCCGAGGGCAGCTTCAGCTGATCTGGAACCCGCTGTGACGCCAGTGGTGCAGGCCGCCTGGAAGGATGCGGTGATCCCACTGAAGGTTGCTGCGAGAGGAGGATGAATATGCTGCTGTAAACAAGAAGGAAGCAGCGAAACATTGTTCACTAAAGGACTCTTTTTATTTCCAAACCTGGACTTGAAGACACCGAGGAATCGAAGAGGAGGTGAGACACAATAAAAGCTTTTCCCTCCCAGGAGATGTGGGCAGGTGTACTGGTTTTACTGGAACAGGCTGGTTCATCATTGTGTTACTCAGCCTGCTGATGGGAGACCAAACCTCGTGTTTGTGTCAGATTATCGAGTCACACTGTGTTAATCCTTTATTAGTGAAATTATGGGTTTTATTATGAGCCCCTGGGTTTAATGTGCAGTACTGATGATGATAAGTGGAGTCTGTACGGATGATGCAACAACCGGTCTGATTTGTACTATGATGGATATGGTATGAATCCACATTTCACGTGAAGAAACAGGGCCTGTTTGTGTAGGAGTCGCATGGATTCAGATGCTGTGACCTCTGACACATTCACACACCCACTAACAGCAGAGCTGTCATCACTCACCTCACCCATTCACTTTAATTTAGTCAGAAGCAAGAAGCAAGAAATAAAATTAAACAAGAAGCTGAAGTTAAACATGTCCCTTTCATGTCTACATTTACAGATCTGCCCCTTTAGTCTGACTAAATAATAGTAATAGACTAATATAAAGCACAGACTTGTTTCATTATATTAATGAAGTCTGCTATTTATTTATTTATTTTGCTCATCATTAAAGGTCACATATTGTCCACTTCTACCAAAAATCATTTCTACTCTGTGTAGTTTTTCATCTTCTCTCTCAATCTTCTCTCTGGAGCTTTAAGAACAGGTCATTTCTTTTCTGACTCATTTATATTAATGAGAGTTCTTCTCTGATTGGCTAATTTAAATGGCTGTAGGTGGGCGGTGGCTGTATAGTTGTGACATCACAATGTCACTGAAGCCCTGACATCTCATTAATGCTCAGTTTCTGTATAGTGCAACATGGGATAGTAGACTTTCTTAGTAAAAAGATATGAAAAAAAATCTAACTTTATATGACATAATATACATTTTTCACACTAATTTCCCTGTTTGGTCCCTTCCAGGTTGTTTGGTGATAGCTGAGTCAGTCTCCAGCGACGCCACCCGATGAATCTCTGAAGACGTTGTCTCCGAGTCTGGAAGGAAACAAACTTCTCATTATCCTCTGTCATCATCAGCTCCGACAGCTTGGTCTGACCTGGCCGTTTCACTTCCTCAGGAGGCTCGTAAGAGTAAAAGAGTGAAAAGGGGAAGCCGAGGCACAACTAAAAAACATTTTTCTGTCCTAAAATTCAGATGTTTTCGCTTGTGTCTGAAGGAACTGTTTAAACATGAGATCAGCAGGAGTGGCGTCTCTCTGTCGCAGCGCTACACATTTCCTCCTCTGTCAGGACGAATCAGTCAGATTTTCTTGAGCATTTCATAATGTTTTTTTCAATCCACGTTCTTTTTACCTTTGAGCTATCACACTCTGTATCCAGAACACACTCCTGATAGCGGCAGTGCTTCCTCTCACCGATGAGAATCCAGCCTGACGGCTGCATTTCAATAAAGGATTAGTAAGGGCAAGCCGATAAATCATAGATGAGGCCAACAACAGGCACCATGCTCCAGCAGAATAACAACAACAATTACCCCTGCCTGAATGTGTCGGGCTCCACCCGGGAGATGCTCCAGAAGTGCTCCAGGGCCTCTCTGCCTTTCCCCAGCCGGCTGGAGCTGGGCCTGGGGGACCTGCCTCTGATCCGGGGCCTCCGAGCCTGGGCCCTGTGCTCCAAGAACGGCCGGAAGCCCGGAGGTCTGCTGGGAGGCGTTCGAGCCCCCGCGGTGCCACCTGCAGGCAGAGGGAGCTCCACATCCTGCCCCAGGCCTGCAGACGTGTACCTGAGTGGGGAGTGGGGCCGGATGGGCTACGGCCTCCCCCCCCTGGGGCTGGACGCCAGGCAGGCTGGGATTGGAGCTCTGGTAACAGTCGCCACTCTGAAGACATCGGAGGGCAATGGGAAGACGCAGACACAGTGCCTCTTCCTCCGCACGGAGAAAGGAAGCTGTCTGTACTCGACAGCGAAGCCCGGTCATGGCACTGCCTCTGGCGCGGTCAGGGGATGGCTGAGGGGGAAGACGGGAGGAGGGGGAGGCAGGGAGACCCCGGCCGGGAGGAGGGACAATGGGCCAACTCCACTGGTGCAGACCGGAGCAAACCGGGTCAGAGCGAGATCAGTCCGGAGGTGGAGGAAGTCCAGTAACACTGCAGGCCGAGAGAAAACAGGCGGGAGCAGGGAGCGGCAGCAGAGGAGCAGCAGGGAGGATCCTGCCGGAGGAATCCCTGTAGAAGAAAGGCAGGAAGAGCCAGACAAAGGATGCCTGGACTGTAAACAGTTTCCCGGCACTCAGCAAGCCAGGCAGGAGAGAGGGGGGACCTGCAGGAGTCCCAGATGCTGCCACAATGCTGCTCCCAAAACCTGTACTCAGTCTGGAAGGAGAGAACAGGGAAGACAGGAGGAGCAGGAGGAAGGTGAGAGTCCAAGAAGTGGCGTCGCAACAGGGCTGAACAGTGAGATGAAGGGGATGAGAAGAGAGGATGAGGAAGAGGATGAGGAAGAAGGCCTGTGTCGGGACTCTGTTTCAGCTTCACCAAACCCTGACCTGGAGTCTAAACTCTATCAGTCCCACAGCGGCTGTGACGTCAGAAAGACAAGAGAAGACGAGAGAAACGAGAAGCCAGAGAATCAAACAGCTTGTTGTGAAGAAGAGAAAGAAAAGGATAGAAACTCTGAGAAAACACATACAGGAAACAACAGTTTCTATTCTGAAAACTCTGGTGAGGAAACAGTGGTCGGTGTAAATGGATTTTCTGATCATCTGGGACTGGACCAAGAATCCGAGGGTGAGGTGGAGGATATTGAAGGGAGCGTCAGCTCTGCTCCTGCTGAATCCTCGGTCATGTCCAACTGTGCTGAGAACGTCTCCCCCACTAGGACTACAGAGTCCTCCTCTCCTATAGAGGGCAGCATCTGCAGTACAGAACATAAGGCATGTCGGGTTCAGAGCAACGGCAAAGACAACCTTGAGGGGTATCAACAAGGAAACCAAGGGTTTGGGACTAAAGATGAACTTTGTTTTTGTGAATTAGAGCCAGGGGAGCATGAGAGTGACTCGTGCAGCCAGCTGGAGGAGGGACAAGCTTCCCCTCCAGGTCTCAGACACAAAGATCCTTCCATTCTTGAAACAGACAGAAGGATATCGGAAAGCAAAAGTCAACATAACGGAGCAGAGCAGAGAGACCAGCTGGTGTCAGAAAACAGAGAAAAGGAGTCAGAGGAGGAGAATATGAAGGAGAGAGTAAATCCTGAGGAGGAGGAGGAGGAGGAGGATGGAGGCGCCTGCAGGGAGCGGGCAGATGTGGAGGGTAAAGGTGATGACGATGATGAAGAGTGGAACACAGAAGGAAAGAAGGTTGACATACAAGAGGCTAATTGTGGAGAGGTAAAGAGGAAGTCATCTTTAAAAGACGAGCAGAGGTTACATGAGAGAGAGGACAGGACGAACAGAGAGACCGGCGCTGACGTCACTAATGCTGCCTACACTGATCCCTCCACCTCCGAGGATAATCCTGCCCCCTCGCCGCCCCCCCTGGGATCCATGGCAACCAGCCTGCCCCGTCTGGAGGAGGCGGTGGAGGGGCAGGTCGGAGGAGAAGGCCAGGAAAGGAAGAAGAGACACGGGAGAGACCTGGAGACGCAGAGTGAGGAGCAGAACGTGGCCACCGAGGAGGAGAGGAAGGAGGAGGAGGAGGAGGAAGATGAGTTTGGAGTGTTCATGCAGGCGGAAGGAGAGCCGGCTTGGAGCAAGGAGATCACTATGTCTGCCTCAGTGCCTTGTGGGAGCAGAGAGAGTGTTGGTGAGTCGCTGGTTTCTCTCCTCCCTCCTTCCTCTTTCTTTCTCTCTCATTGTCTCTCCTGCCCTTTGGGAGATTTAACTTTCTGCCTGTCGTAGAATCTTTAGTTCAGGTCAGCGGAGGCGACAGCAAAAGGCCTCAGTCTGGTAAAGAACACAGGTTAATGTTACAGGTTACAGACATCAGATACCAGCACCTACATGTTGCTGCTGGAGAAACAACACAAGACTCGCTGAGAGCATTAGTGAAATCTTAACCTTTTGTTCAGTTTGAGGAATGCATGTGGCTCTGCATGTTTTAGTGCATGAACTACATATCACATATAGTGTACACAACACTTAAACAAAAATAATTAGAGCAATCTCTGGATTAAGCACTAATGAAAAATAATAGCTAGTTACAGTGCTATTCCATACATCTATTGGTTTCTATTTACTGATGTACAGTTTGAAAATGAAGTTGCAGCTACATTGAAATTGTGACTTCACCTGTTCTCCTCTAGGTCTATTTATCGGTGAAAATGACATGCATAATATAAAGCTAACACCTGTGACATAGTTGTACCCCAAACCCCAATCTATTTAGTTTGAAAACCACCCAAAAATCATGGGTTAGTAGCCCAATTCATCCATGGAGTAAAGTAAAGTCTTAGAAGTAATTGTACAAAATATCAGAATTAGAAGGTGAACCAGACCAATTCTAGAGATGTTTTAGTACAGGTGTGTCCAGGTGGACCTGATTCTGGTAAATATCCTTAATATTATCATAAAAATGCAGAAATTTACTGATTTATATTTTTGCTATATGCTCATGTTATTACTTGGGGTTGAAATTTTGTTTTGTTAAGATAATAATGTTTGATATAGACTTGTAGCTGAGTTTCTTGTCGACATTTTGGTGTGTTACATGTACATACTGGTGCTGCTACTCAGCTTAACAATAAGGAATAATTATTTATAAAAGAAATCTCCTAGGAGGGAACAGGTTAAAAAACAACAATTTGCAACAGGACTCAATGTGAAGTCAATTAATGGACAATATGAACCGAATCTCATGTTAGTCGACATGATGCGGACACATGTGATTGAGTGCGACACCTTTGAGTCTCTGAGCCTTTTTGTTTTTCTCTAACAGCCAGTCATGTGTTAATCAGCCCTTCTGTTCCCTCATTCTGTTCTCCTTCAGTTAATCACCTCAGCCCAGTTTCCACTGCAGGGCCCAGGGAGGCTAAGCTGCAGTTTACTCCTGACTTAGGTCCTCCCATTTTACCTGCCTATAAATATTTCAACATATTGCTGAAGATTTATCAGCCCAGGCACTTTAAACATCTACAGGCAGCAGTGAGAGTGAAAGGATCAATCCAGTGTTTTTTTAAGGCTCCATGCACATCGACTTAGCCTTGATTTTAGTGTTTTATTATAGCAGTTTAAGTGCTGATTGATTTAGAAATGTGTGCTCTGCATTCGCCCATAACAACATGCATACTTAAAGCTACAGTGTGTACTTTCTGGCATCATCTGGTGGTGAGGTTGCAGGTTGCAGCCAACTGAGTAAAGTGCGGCTGGAATAAGTTTGAAACAGTCAGTGTTGGATACCTTTTACACATGAATTTCACTTCAGTATCATCCTAGGATGTTGTTTTTACAGTATTTTTTGGCTTTTTATGCCTTTTTTAGACAGCACACAGTGCAGAGACAAGAGGCAGAGAGAAGGAATGACATACACTAAAGGGCCGCCTGATGCAGGATTCGTGGGGCTGGCACTTGGATGCCGAATGTAATGGAAAACTGTCAAGAGAAAAATCATAAGGAGATCACAGTTGCAGCTAAGTGACAGAAAAGTGCTCGATACCAAAGAGAAAACTCCTGACATAAGTCAGAAAGGTGTTTTAGACACATCAAGCCACCAAAAACTGAAATTGTTTGTCCCAAGCACAGTTAAATCATTAAATTCATGTCTAGTACCAGTCCTCTCCCTTACCTCACTCCTCCCTGAGTTTTACTATTTTGTTTTTATGTTTTATTGAATTTTAGTCACCACACCAACAACTACGCCCAAAAATTTATGATAAACTTTTTGGTCCAACACAAAAAGTAATTGCGTTTTATAAGACAAAATGAAAAATAGGAAACAATCAAGACAATAGTAATGAAAGTAATCATTGGTTGTTAACTTTCCTATGATGAAATAAGCTCACCAACCATGTGTGTTTCTTGGTGTAAACAGGCAGTTGTTTCCTGCCTTGGTACAGTAAGCACTTCTTGGCCCTGCAGTGGAAATGAGACTCGTGTTTGGCCTGACCTGGATTCCTAACCAATCTCTCCCTCTCTCGCTACATGATATTAATCATTCAGAGTTGGGTTAAGTGAAAGCAAAGGGAGGGAGGCGGAGAAAAGCAGGGCCTGGTACTTCAACAGCCAGTCAGCCTCAGGTTATGGGGCAACGGGTGAAAGAGAAAAGTCACACAAGAGCACGGAAAGATGCCTGAAATGTCTGATAGACGGTGCATGATGTCTCTGTCTGAGCAATGGAACGTAACAAAAGAAACAGTGACAGTGAGATACAAATATTTGCTGGAATGTTTGCTCCAACAAGCTGTCACAGTGGGATTAGAGTCTGATACAGCAACATTTATAGTGACAGATGACACAATGAGACAATAAAAATTCACTCACCTATATCCTTGCAACAAGGTGAATAACATCAACTAACCAGAGTTTGTCTGCTCCTTGTGACCAATGCTACTGGGGGAATAAAAAGGTTTTATGTGCAGCGATCTCATTTTATGACTCCAGTTCCTAAAAAAATACGCAGCTTAACATCAGACAATCACTTAACCTCTGACAAATAAATGGAGATATTCACTATTTCTAGGCTTGCTATTTGTATTTATCTAAATATGTTAAAAAGTTCGATATAATAGGGCTACAGCATCTAATAATTATTTTCTGATTTATTTTCTCACAATTATTTGTTTTGTTGATGAAATGTCAAAAGTAGTAACATATTCACCTGAGTTGATCAATTATATAAACCAGAGAAAAGAATCAAATCACCAAATTTGAGAAGCTGAAACCATATTTTTTCCTTTTTTATCATCTAATTTATTAATAAGTCAATGATTGCAGCTTTAATAGTGACAGACATAACATTGTAACTGAGATGTTAGTATTGCATATTCTTAGCAAACTACTTGCATGGCTTCACATCACTTGTGGTAAGAATAAGAAGGGAAAAAAATATTATTATTTTTTTTTCATTTGGGTGAACTGACCCAAATGGTATTAGTAATCTGAATAATCACATTTTCAAGGGCAGTGAAACAGTTGAGGTCTCAGACTGTTTCCCCAGCCAATGCAAAAATACAGCGCTGTGAGTTTATTTGCATCCAGGTCACCTGAACGAGGGCAAAGCCTGACCGCTATTCACAGCTCACACCACCAGATGATGGGGACATGTACAACTAACCGTGTGTGTGTGTGTGTGTGTCTTGAAAACAGCACTTGGAAACCACGCCATCACCAGGGAGTCGACCCACTGGACGCCAAGGTGGACGGACGGCTCATTCCACCAATCAGACGACACCTGGACAGCCTTTCCTCAGGACTCGTCAGATAAAGGTCGAGACGTGGCGGGACAGTGGTGGATGAGCAGCGTCACTGTGGAGACAAAAGACGAACTCGCTGCAAATCAGAATCTGGTACGGTATTCAGGAGACCTTCATAAATCCATAAAGGAGAAATCCACACTCAGATATTTGTCTTTGTTGATCAGTTCTCTGAGAACTCAAAACTCCTTATCGTCATTTGAGCTATCAGCATGATGGTGTGCTACAGTGGTGTAGGGGTAGAGCAACGTCTATACTAGGGCTGCTTAATTATGGAATAAATCATTATGACAATTATTTGTGTCATTCTGTTACTTTTGATGTAAAGCTGACAGTTTGACATGTCTTTGTTATGACAACTTGACATTAACCAAAGACAAAATATCCTGTTATAAACATGATATATTAGTCCTTACTGTCAAACGTTAAAAAAAAAAAACTATTGCAAAATACATGATCTCAAACGCAACCAATTTTATATGCACTTAATTATATTTCTTTAAAAAAGTGGGAAAAAAAGGTTTTGAGTTTTTTGCAGTAATTGAAGTACTTGTAAAGTAATTTATACTTCACTACATTACTTTGAAAGGTGAAATATTCTACTTTCTCCTCCACTACATTTGCTTTAGATCATTTTCAGATGCAGATTTGACTCAATAAATAACATAAGTTTTAAAATATAACACATAATTAATGAAACCAGTGGCTTCAACCGTTTAGTTGTTGTTGACTACACACTGCTGACAAACAGCAGTGTGTAGTCGGCTCATGTTTCACATGTCTATGAGTTGTTAACAGCTCCACCAAACAGACATTTTCCTTTAAACTTCTCACATTGTTTAATTTAAATAAATGTTCAAATGATCCAACATTTTCACCAGAAATCAGAGATTAGAGAATAAGACCAGAAGTGGATTGCTGCATTTCCAGTAGCTACAACGTGTTGCTTTAACACTTATGCTTCTTACTAATTATCTAATGATGTTGTATAGAATAATACAAAGTAAATAGTAAACACTTTACTGCAATGCTCCATTTATAATCTAAATAGAGCCCTAAGTCTAAGTCACCACTGTCCTTTTGTCTCTTAACTTCCAGCTCAGGGCTGAAATGCTGCAGGCTGCAGGTCCCTGAGGTCCCAAAGTAAATCAATAACAATATACTTAAAGTAAATGGAATATTTTCTGTGTATAAATCCAGGCCACATTAACGAGAACCCAAAAGACCACTATATATTTTCCCAGGTGTGACTAAAATAAAGTTATAAAGTGGCCATAAGTGAATTCAGTTATTTTGTCAGAATTAACCCTGTGGGTTTATGGAAGCTACTTCTTTTGTTTTATAGAATTTAACAAAGCCACTTGAAAACAAAACTAAGTAAAAGTCAGTTTAGGTAAACCATGAATTGTCTTCAGCTCTTGGGGGAATTACAACATTGTTTCACATCGTAAATTGTGCTGATCGGCTAACCTGCTCTGGAACAAGGTAAAGAGATCAGCGCTGACCAATAAATGCACTGGAAAAAAGTCATCATTCCTACAGGGTCCCAACAGAGATAAAACAAAGTCAGTCATCTTCTATCCCCGCTTATTCCTCATTAGGGTCACATGGTCTGCTGGAGCCTATCCCAGTGCATTACAGCGAGAGGCAGGGATACACCCCAGATAGTCGCCAGTCTATCATGGGGCACATACACCATTCACTCACACCTACGGGCAATTTAGAGTCTCCAATTAACCTCAGCATGTTTTTGGACTGTGGGAGGAAGCTGGAGAACGTGGTGAAAACCCACACAGACACGAGGAGAACATGAAACTCCACACAGAAAGGTCCCAGACCCAGGACCAAGGAGGTCTTGAACCTGCAACCTTCTTGCTCGCTAACCCCTGCGCCACCATGTCAAAATCAAAACTAATTCCTGAGTGGCAAATAAAAAATGTAAAAACAGTATGTTGTATCCCCTCAGAGCCTTTTCTGTCTCAGTGATTGTCCAAAAGAAATCCAGAATTCACATTGCAGCTTCTTGTCCAGAACTATAACCTCATTCTCATATGAATAAACTGTGAAAACACAGCCCTGGGTTGGGTGAATCCATTTTTACATTAGTCTGCCTGTGCCTTTTTTTTCCTTCCTTGTTTTTTTAGGGGAAAAAAAGGAAAGAAACAGCCAGCGCAGCAGGAAGAGGCTCCCAGTGGACGTCATGCACAATGAAATTAGCTCTGCCCAAAAGCCTCAGTGAAGGATGCTGTTTTTAAATGAGTCGTTTCATATGTTTAGAGTGCCATGAAGAAAATTAATTACTTATTTAATATATGAGGAAATGAAGGAAGCTGCAAAACACGATGTGTTGTTCCTGATTATGGATAAAAAATGCATCTATTTTTTAATTGTTGTCTCATGAATGTTTTGTTTAAATGCTCATCTGGAGGAGAGAAGTGGCCAGACTCTCTAGTCTAGATATTCTAGTGATGAGGTGTTTTTCTCTCCTGCAGGTCACTCTCTTCTCTGAAGCCTTCCCCTCGCTGCCAGACTCGTCCTCCGTTGACCCCCGTGACCTTGACTCCATTCCCACCCTGACACAGCTCCTCAGGGGCCGAGCCAGCCAGGACCTGGGGTAGGTAGCCCTCCTCCATACAGGACTACAGACTAGTTCCTAGGGACCCCCAGTGGGTGCAGGTTTTTGTTCCAACCAAGCACTAACACACCCGATTCTACTAATGAAGATCCTTAGCAAGGACTCTAATGGTTGATTAGTAGAATCAGGTTGTTACTGCTGGAACAAAAACCTGCACCCACTTTGTTTTCCTGGTCCTAATCCTCCTTCGACACCATAGGCTGACATATACCTCCAAAAAATCCTGAAGTTTAGTTTATTCTTCTAAAATCTTATTTATTCTTCTAAAGCCTAGTTCATTCTTCTAAAGTCTACTGCTGCTATGTAGCTACAGCATCAGACGTTGTTCATTCTTAGTTCTGTGTAGAGGGAACATGTTGGTCTGATGAATCAATGCTTCCTCTTCACAGAAATTCACTAAATAACATATATTTCGGACTGTATGTACTGGACTTTTTTTTCTTTCAAATTGTATCAAATTTTTTATTGCAAATGTTGAAGCGCGAGAGAAAAAAAACACCCAAAACACACATTTCTCCTTAAATAACACATTTCAGACTGTATGTACCATTTTTTTTTCTTTTGGTTTTGTACCAGACTATTTCCCTGTTTTTGTTTTTTTTTCCTGGTCCTAATCCTCCTTCAGACAACCAATTCAATTCAATTCACTTTTATTGACTCCGACATCCCCCGTCCTTAGATGAGCCTCGATGAGTGGCATCAGGAGTCATCATCATTGGGCCTCGTGTGGTTGAACTGAAACAGTAGCCACTCCCCCGAAGGGGAGTGGGGAGAGGGACTCCGGGTGAATAGTGATGTAAAGACCAAGTATAAACTAGATACTGTTTATTAATGACAGTGGTACATGGTACCAGAAAGAGATGATAGAGCTCAGTGACTGTACTTCCCCCAGCATTCTCACTCCTAGGGCAGCTTAGACTGAACTGTGGGTTTAAGTCTACCTTTAACTACCCTGACCGTAGGCCTTTTGGAACAGGAATGTTTTCAGTCTAACCTTAAATGCACAGACTGTGTCAGCCTCTTTAATAGTAGTTGGGAGTTGGTTCCATAAAACAGGGGCTTGGTAACTAAAGGCTCTAGCTCCTACTGTGCTTTTATGGACCTGTGGAACTACCAGTAGACCTGCATTCTGAGACCGCAGTGTTCTATTTGGATGGTACAGGACCAGAGCTTCTTTAAAATGAGAGGGGCCCATACCATTAATGGTTTTATAAGTTAGAAGCAAGATTTTAAATTTAATTCTAAACTCAACAGGAAGCCAATGAAGGGCTTGGAGTATGGGGCGGATGTGCTCTCTTCTATTAGTTCCTGTTAGTAAACGAGCCGCTGCGTTTTGAACCAGCTGAAAACTTCTTAGGGAACTTTTAGGACATGCTACAAGGATGCAACGTGTGTGTTTGTAGCTCATTGATATCAAAGAGAAAATTATTTTATTGCAAATGTTGAAGTGGAAGCGGCAGAAAAGCTATAGTTACACGTTACAGCCTGAGGTGATTCTGATGTTGATGCTGCTGATGCTGCTGCTAATGCTAATGCTGTAAAGTCTAGTTTATTCTTCTGCTACGTAGCTACGTCGTTGGCTGGCTTCACCTGCAATATATCCTGACTACATGTCTACATGAACCTCCAGGGCTGTCATTGGTCAGTTCAGCTCCTCCAGGGCTGTGATTGGTCAGTTCAGCCATGGTGGTCTACAAGTCGCCTCCACAAATGGCCTCAACATTTGCAATTTTCTGGTACAAGAAAAAAAAAAGCAACAGCAAAAAAGTCTGGTACAAAACCGAAAGAAAAAACAAGTGAAAGAAAAAGAAAGTCTGCTACATTCAGTCCGGAGTATGTGTTATTTAGGGGAAATGGGTTTATTGGATTTTTTTTGTTCTCTTACATTTCAGCATTTGCAATAAAAGCATTTGCTCTGCTATCAATGAACTACACACACACGCTGCACCCTGGTAAAAGAACGGAAAAAAAACTGCAAAAGGAAAAAGAAATTCAGTTACATACAGTCCGGAGTATGTGTTATTTGTGTGTGTGTGTTTTTTGTTTTTTTTTACCTGGTGTACGGTTGCTACAGTGAAGAGGAAGCATTGATTCATCAGACCAACACGTTCCCTCTACACAGAACTAAGAATGAACAAGGTCTGATGCTGTAGCTACGTAGCAGAAGAATAAACTAGACTTTGGAAGTAGAAATTAGATTTTAGAAGTAGAAACTAGACTTATCTCCATCCTTATTTACTGTAACACAGCGTGAAAACTATGTGTAATACTCCAGGGCAGCTTTATTCACATGGCGCTTTTCAGTCCAGACAATTCACACAACATGCAGGATTTTTCTTATTGTCATCAAATCTCATGATCTTCTTATTATTGAGACTGCAGGTTTCAGTCCCCAGAAACTGACCAATCCCTGTTATTTGGAGCTGTTTCAGACACTAATTACTTTAAGAAGATGGCAGCCATGATGTTTTGCTCCTGTGTACATTGCATTCTGCTTCCACTTTTGTGTTGAATTATTTGTTGCTCATGTCACGATTCATTTTCACATTTGTCACTTTCTAGATATCACACACTCCAATTCTTCCTCCATGGTACAGTCTGCAGTTATTTGTGCATTATTATCTCAGTTAACTGTGTGTAAATAGATTTTGTATTTAATTTAAATTTAAATGAGATCACATAATTAAAATAGCATTACTTTACTGTGTCTGTTTTTGTCTTTAAATTCAATATCAATATTAATATCAATATTGTCCAGCCCTTGTTTTACAACCTAAGTAGAGAAAACCTGCGCAACTGACACTTTAAAACATTTAAATTCATTATTCAGTTGTTTTAAACAAAACAAAATTTAAAAAATGTTGTCTTTGCCACGGTTAAAGACTATGCAGTGAAACATAAATGTCCCAAGAAAACCTTTAATTACTTGCATGTTGTAGGTGTTTATCTGATTCTCCAGTTTCATTTTCCAGAGTTCACGTATAAAATAAAGTCCTGCACACTGTCCTGTGGCACTTTCCAGCTTGTATTTCACTGTAAAATAAGACCCCCCTATCATTCACTTCCCTACAAACCTGTCAGGATGTGAAAAACAGTTTTGTTCTCACTGCCGTTGTTGTCATTTGAGGTTTCATTGTAAAGCTGCTTTTCTCCTGCACAAATCTGTCACTTCCAAATATGCTAAAATCCTTCGTATTAGCAACGACTCATGAAAATACAAAGGAAGGTTTAAAGCTATATTCTAAATATTGGTGGCTGCTGTTGATTTCTGACATTTTCTCAAAATGATTTTTTCTCACCTTCAACCAGAAACCTCCATTTTGCAGCTCTTCAATGCACCAAACTTTTCAGTTTGATCAAAATCACTATATTGAGAACCCTTATTTCAAACCCGTTTTACTGACTTTTGATTGTCCATATAGCATTAATAGTCAGATTTATTGAACAATTTATTCATAAAAACATAGTGAAAACTGTTTTATTTGACTTTTCTATCTATATCCAAAATTGCTTCTGTAAGAAATTTTACTCTAACATGCAGATTAGTCCACATTTATTTAAATGATGCATCATTTATTAAATTTACACCATTTCAGAAAGCATGTCATATGAAAAACAATTGTCTGAAAGTAAGAAATAGGGGCATTTCATGGTGACATCTATTAACTACAGGTTTTTTCCTGTTCACCTGTACACCTGTACACCGACACACACACACACACACACACACACACACACACACACACTTCCATCACAGGAAATCACTGGTTCCTCTGTGTGTTGTTCACAGGCTGTTGGACAGTTTCCACGACTTGAACAAACTGATTGGCCAGAGATATAAGCGAGCCAATGGCGTGTCCCGTGACCTGCTGCTGAAGACTTTACACTTGGAGCCGCCCCACGCTGTGAGTGAAGACAGATTTCACAAAGGCCTTTCTTTGGAAAAACAAAGTACAGCTTGACGCTTGATCCAAATCATGCTGCTGACGTGTTTCACTGTTTTACATTCTGTGAGAAAACACTTTAAAAATCCTAATTTTACAGTAAATGCTCTCCACACACACACACACACATCTTTTCTACCCTGAATGTTATTCAGAGGAATTAGCATAAAGCGCTTATTGTTGAAGTTTCACTTGTGAAGCTTCAAGGTTGCTAAAGCGAATTTGTCAACGCTGGTTTAACATCACATCAAATGAACTATTGTTGTCTGACTGATGGTCTTTAAAAACCTGCAGCTTCATTAAAATGACGTGACTGCTGTTATATGCAAAACATTTTACAGTCATAGATAGATGTGCTCAGCACGCAAACACAGCTGGAACCATGTCAGAAAACTACACACCACCTGCTTCATATGGAAATGTATGATTTACTCCAATTTACATGTTTTTATTCCTACCCCTTTTTTAACTATTCATCACAAATTATATAGTTTTATGAGTCAGTGACAAAACTGCCATGCGGTATAACCCTAAAAATTTATACCAGATAGTTTATCTCTTTAAAAAGGTTTAAAAATTAAAAACACATGCTATTAACAAGTTTTACAATATATTCTAGGTGGATTATATATTTAAAATTTATCATTCTTCCTTTTCGGTTACATCATTTGACATTTTGTGTCAAAAAAACACACAAAATCATGATTTTTGTAAAAAATCTTGTTAAATAACCTCTAACCAACATGAACTCACAATGAACATTTATAGAGCCCTGATGAATGCTTCTTAAAACTGTATTTTAAAAAGTTTTTGACTTTCTCATCTTGCTAAACATTATTTGTCACTGACCCTTGTTAATTATATGTATAACAGTGCATCTCTAAATCCAATACATTTATATATAAACACATATGCAGGGTACAGAAATAGATCATTTTTAGACTAAATGAATACCATAATACCATGTCAGTCACATTCATCCCAGAAAATATTTATAATTTTGGTTAGATACATGTTTGAAAAAACAGTGTATCATAAATCAATCAATCTTTATTTATATGGCACTTTTCATACATTTAAAAACATAACACAAAGTGCTTCTCAAAAAGTGAACTGGTCCTTCCTTCACCCCATTGCACTACTGTAGTTATTACAATCACCCACCACAATTGCATTTGTAAATACTTATATAGTCTGTACATAACCTATTTATATTCTGTATCATAATTTATAGTCATTACTACTGAAGCACTTGTGGTTAGATTCTATCTGCATTTTGTTGCTTTGTACTTGTGGCATATGCAATGACAATAAAATTGAATCTAATCTAATCTAATCTAAAAGAAAACAGGTAGACCAATAAACTATAGTAACCCCTATCCCCTCTTCCACATATAGACACATTCAGCAAGTGACTGGTTTAGAACAGAGACATGGCCAGGCACTGAGGATCCAGATGAGGAAACACTGGAGCCAAAAAAACTAATAGATTAAAAGACATAATAAAACTAAAAAAATAAAAGGTTAAAGACCACAGAACACAACAAAACTAAATACTTAAAAGGCAGTTGACTAATCGATCAATCAGCTGATATTTTGATCCTGTGTGAATAAACCACTGACGTGGATCTGACGTTACATCTTCGTCATTTTGCAGGATAGCAGACCTGTTCCCTGGACAGCCAATCGCCGGCTCTCTCCTGGCCTCCCCTCAGCCAATCAGCATGCTCAGAACGCTGCTGCCAAACGGCGGCTGTCATACGACTACAACAGAAACATTATGGAGTAGCCGTGCCGTTCACCTAAAGACCCGCGGGATTGATGCCCAGCAGAGACTCTGGCTGAGTCATGTCTCCTGAACTGCTGAACTGACCTTTTGACTCTTTGCACATCCACTCCCTGGTTATTTAAGCCTGAGCCGGTGGGAAGATAAAACCAGTAAAAACGAAGCGATGCACTCCAGTTGTGTGAGAAGTCATCTCCTCCAGGTCCTGGTGGAGGGTTTTCATTCCACATGTCCCTCTGTCCCTTTAGACCCTGATAACAGCTTGTTGGGAGCAGGATGACCTGCAACTACAAGGTACTTGCCACCATGTCAGAGAGAACATGAAAAGTTTTCTCTGTTTTGTCATTGTTTGATTAGATTTGAGTTTTACTGAAGCAGAAATATTTGTGTCAAAGTTTCTGTTTAGCTGGTTTAATTTAAATCTAAACTAGTGGAGCCAAAAACTTTGAGTATGAGGGGTTTTTTTGCAAGTAAACATGTGGAGAATAAAGTTGACTCCTCTCATGTTATAGTGTGTAATGCTGCTTCCTTGGAGAGTAACTGGCCTCTCTGCCTGTGTTCAGGATCAATCAACTTGAAACAATTTTCTTATTATATCTTGCAATACAACATAACATCTGTGTTGCACACAGGTGTAACCATGGAAACCCTTACATCTGTCCATTACATCTGTTTTAGTTTGCATGAATGCAGGAGCTCTTCCAATTTTTCGTGGTTTCTCCTGAACAACAATTTTCTGCACATTTTCTGTTCAAAGTCCTCATACTCAATACAACTCTGCTTTCTGCTCTAAAAGAGAAAAATTAAACTGATTCTGAATAACAAGGGCACTAATTCATCTACACAAGGTGTTTTGTAGCAGCAGCCATATACACCAATGTTTGATTTATTGTCTTTTACTTTTATGTCAAACTCTACAATTATTTCTTATGACAATTATTTCTTCCTCTAGAGCAGCTCCATTTGTAGAATTGATGCTTATTTACATGGGGGGGAAATATATGGAATCAATTTCTGATATGACTTTCAAAACTGAATCAATAGTTATTTAGCAGTGGGCTACATTTTTTTTGTTATTTTTTATAATACTTCATCTCTTCTGTATTCAATTCAATTCACTTTATTTTTATAGCCCAATTTTACAACACAGTTGTCTCAAAGTGCTTTACAAAATCCAGTCCAAAGTGACTCAGACATCCCCCGTCCTTAGACCCTCCTTCTCAGCAAGGAAAAACTCAAAAACCCAGTGGGAAAAAGGAGAAACCTCGAGGAGGACCACAGTGAAGGAGAGATCCACTCCCATGGACGGACAGGCTATAGATGAATCAGGACTGACAGACATCCATCTGATGATGAAGTAATAGTCTTTAAAGATGTTTAAAGACTATTATTATTATTCAGCACCAGGTTGGATACATATGAGCTTATAGACAAAAATAAATTAAAGTTATCTTATTTATTAGTTATACAAGAGGAGCCAACATAAGATGTGAATGTCCATCTCTGAGAAATATTTTTTTGTTTCGTTGGGGAATAAAATTTACACGGTGGCTTGAACCTTGTAACAACTGGTCATCTTTACTGAAACAAGCTGTAAATTCAGTTTTTCTCCCTATAACAAATAAAATAAACCAGTGTGAAACACCAACATAACTCTACAGCTGGATTCAAACATCACAGCTCCTGTCCTTCCATTTTTCTTTGTTTTTTCAAAGGTAGAAGTTAAGAGAAAAAATGTGTTATTACAGCAGTGATGAGAATAGTCTGTTATAAAGTTAACTACAGAACGCTGCTGCTGATGATGATGATGATGATGATGGCTCCAGATGTGACGACTCTTAGATTTTGGTTTCCAGAGTGATGCATGTGTGCTTTCATTGTGTATTTACTACAACAGGAATTAATCCTTTAAAAGTGGTTTGGTTTGGTTCCTCATAGAAACATGTTTGTCTTCCAGTTCGTGCCAACAGAACCACCAACAAAGCTGATATTATTGAGTTATAGAAGAGAAGCGACACATTCAGGAGAAAACGCTGTGAATTCTAATGTGTGAAGTTTCTCTTTTTTTTCTTTCTTCTGTCTGGCTTCCTGCTGGTCAGCTTATCTCATTCAGCAGCTTCATTTCTATACAACACTGTTCCAAAACTTGAATCTAGCTGCCAATCAGAACAATATTTTCTTGACAATATTGTTTACATCACAATGCACTGTACATTTTTAATTTAAACATGTTATCACCTCAGAAAATTGATTTTGCTCAATGTTGTATATTTCACTTCAGTCATTTGTGATGAAATTCAGAAACAATCATGTGTGTGTGTGTGTGTGTGTGTGTTCTGGTATTCCTCACGTTATGGGGACATCGGTCTGTTTACACAGTCACGGTATGGGGACCAGTTTCGTTGTGGGGACAAAAAATCAGGTCCCCATAACGGAAACCGTTTTAAACAAGTGGAGAAGTTATTCTGAAGGTGCTGTGAAATTTTTAGCCTTGGCCCATAAAACATGGTTTTCGGTCAGTGTGTGTGTGTGTGTGAGGTGCACAGTATCTCCCCCTTTAGTTTCTGGCAAGTATTGCACTAGCTGCTCCACACACAGATTTTCCAAATATGGTTTGGCACCGCCCACTTCCTGGTCCTCGCAACGAACAATTTCAGCGTCAATTTCTGTGTTACGATCACAACTCATACGGTGGACATGGAAGATTGATTAAAGGAGATTACAGCTAACAATCTAAGGATTTCTACAAAGGAAAACAGGAAAGTGACAAGGTAAGTGCATGTTCATCTTTATGGTAAACCATTACAACTAGTGTTCAACCCTTGAACTAGATTATTTAGCTAGTTTGCGTGATTGCTGTTAGCATTTAAATGTAAGCCCAACATGTACTATATTTTTTATAAATCTTTGCATACAATATAGTAGTAATAGTAATAGTGTAAAGAAGTTAATGAAAATGAATAAATTTTGCAATCATATTCTTGCTTTTATTTATGTGTGATTTTTATTTTGCCATGATGAATTCCTATTCAATATATGTAGTCATGGCATATTTTATGTTACATTATAGTAGTATTTTAATTGCTCCTCACCTGTTCTTGATCTGTTTAATTTCTAAGTATTATACTTTTACTATTATTAGACTTCATTAGACTTTGGTTTACTTGCTCTCTCAATTCAAATCTTTAAAATTTCTGAATTCTGTATAGTTAATTTCATATTTTATATAGTAATAATGACCCTAAAATACATGGTAAGGATAGAAGAATAGAAAGAATAAAATTGTCTGTTCCTTCTTTTTTATTTCCATCATGTAAGTTAAACAAACCATCAGGATTGTGTTTACAATAATAACAATAATAATATAAAATATCAGATTCTTATCTGGTATCTTAAAGTATGGTCTTCTTTTCCATTTGAAGTAACTGAGGACAAGAGGGTGTCTTCAAAATCTCAAAATATAACTGAATATTGCAACATTTAAATGTTTTCCTGCAGTTTGAAATGCCACCACGGATCAGCCCCTTTATGGATGCCACTCAACATGTTCTTTCAAAGTGTGACAAGACATCCAAATTAGAGGTGAAGTACATCAATGCAGTGAAAAGTAAGATTGTGTCTTATTTTAAATCAGCTGCTACCTGTTAAGGTCTAGAAGAAAGATATTTTAGGAAAGAATGTTTAGGTTTTGTCTTCTGGTGAATGTGTTTTTTTGGTCACTTACAGGACGTGGTATATTTGCAAAGGGTTTAATTTGCAAAGGAGATTTCGTAGTTGAATATAGGGGAGATATAATAGATGATGAAGAATCGCAGAGAAGACGAAAACTTTACCATCCGTCATGTGCTGCATTTATTTTTGCATTCAAGTGGAAAGGGAAACTATGGAGGTAAGACTTCATATGTCACATATACTGTACTGTATTATGAGGCTCTAATTCTGTGGTGATATGTTGTCATATTTGAATTTCCTCTTTCTCATGTTTTCATTTTTGAAGTATTGATGCGTCAAGGGAAGATGAATCATTTGGCCGGCTTGTCAATGATGATCACGGATCTCCAAACTGTAAGATGAAAAAAATTGAGGTGAATGGAAACCCACACCTTTGTTTATTTGCTCTGAACAACATAAAAGAAGGTGAAGAAATCACTTATGACTATGGAGGTGACGACTGCCCATGGAGAACACAGGTATGTTACACGGTACACAATTTACAAAAATGCTCATGGTATTAGAGAATGTGTCAAAATATTTGTTTGAATGGAGTAGAATTATTATCTGTGAGAAGATCTCACTCTACAGCTATGATGAGACTGCAGAAAGATGGAAAGAATTCATATCTTTTGTGAGTGATCACATTGGATTTGTGTGTCCAAACATCACATCTATCTAGATAAAGTAGGACAAATGTTTAGGCTTAATTGATGTATTCATCAAATTATTAACCTTATATTAACCTTATATTTACACTTAAATGTATGTGTGTGAAATGTCCCCGAAATACCTGTTCTGATTGAGTTGTGTGAACACAGATAGAGTGTGGCTGTCCATGAAGAAATACTTTACTGTGAATTAACTATTATGGATATTATACAGTGTTCACATATATTGATAATGTTTTTCTTATATTTCAAATTTGTAACTCTCTGCCAACATAAATTGTGTGTTTACAGGCAACCAGCATTCCATCTCCCAACATGGAAGTAGCCAACTCTCCTCCTTTGCCACTGTTGATACCTCAAATGGATGATGCCACTGGTCCAGACACTACTCCTCAACAGGTACATTCATAATCTTCAATTCAGTTTTAATCCCAGTCTCTATATATCATGATTTCATATTTGTATTGTAACCATCTAAGAGGAGGAAGTAGGGTAAATGTTGGTAGTCTAGTGTGAATCAGTCCACCCAAGAGTTTAATGCAATGCATTTATGAGTTCAGTCATTGGTTGATACTGAGACCAGATTTCAACCTTAAGATGTTGTTTTTTCTTAGTTTATTATCAGTCTATTTTATACACTTACGACGTCCCCACAAGACACTTTCAGTCATTGTCTGAGTACAAACTGGAATCTGTCTGTGAGACGCTGAACAAGGAACTGTTAAGTTGTGTGTGACATGTCCTCACAAGGCCTGTTCGGATTGAGTTGTGTGAACACAGATAGAGTGTGGCTGTCCATGAAGAAATACTTTACTGTGAATTAACTCTTATGGATATTATACAGTGTTCACATATATTGATAATGTTTTTCTTGTATTTCCATGTTGTAACTCTCTGCCAACATAAATTGTGTGTTTACAGGCAACCAGCATTCCATCTCCCAAATTGGAAGTAGCCAACTCTCCTCCTTTGCCACTGTTGATACCTCAAATGGATGATGCCACTGGTCCAGACACTACTCCTCAACAGGTACATTCATAATCTTCAATTCAGTTTTAATCCCAGTCTCTATATATCATGATTTCATATTTTTATTGTAACCATCTAAGAGGAGGAAGTAGGGTAAATGTTGGTAGTCTAGTGTGAATCAGTCCACCCAACAGTTTAATGCAATGCATTTATGAGTTCAGTCGTTGGTTGATACTGAGAACAGACTTCAACCTTAAGATGTTGTTTTTTCTTAGTTTATTATCAGTCTATTTTATACACTTACGACGTCCCCACAAGACACTTTCAGTCATTGTCTGAGTAGAAACTGGAATCTGTCTGTGAAACACTGAACAAGGAACTGTAACGTTGTGTGTGACATGTCCTCACAAGGCCTGTTCTGATTGAGTTGTGTGAACACAGATAGAGTGTGGCTGTCCATGAAGAAATACTTCACTGCAAATTAACTATTATGGATATTATACAGTGTTCACATATATTGATAATGTTTTTCTTATATTTCCATGTTGTAACTCTCTGCCAACATAAATTGTGTGTTTACAGGTAACCAGCATTCCATCTACCAACATGGAAGTAGCCAACTCTCCTCCTTTGCCACTGTTGATACCTCAAATGGATGATGCCACTGGTCCAGACACTACTCCTCAACAGGTACATTCATAATCTTCAATTCAGTTTTAATCCCAGTCTCTATATATCATGATTTTATATTTTTATTGTAACCATCTAAGAGGAGGAAGTAGGGTAAATGTTGGTAGTCTAGTGTGAATCAGTCCACCCAACAGTTTAATGCAATGCATCTATGAGTTCAGTCGTTGGTTGATACTGAGAACAGACTTCAACCTTAAGATGTTGTTTTTTCTTAGTTTGTTATCAGTCTATTTTATACACTTATGTCGTCCCCACAAGACACTTTCAGTCATTGTCTGAGTACAAACTGGAATCTGTCTGTGAGACGCTGAACAAGGAACTGTGAAGTTGTGTGTGACATGTCCTCACAAGGCCTGTTCGGATTGAGTTGTGTGAACACAGATAGAGTGTGGCTGTCCATGAAGAAATACTTTACTGTGAATTAACTATTATTGATATTAGACAGTGTTCACATATATTGATAATGTTTTTCTTATCTTTCAAATTTGTAACTCTCTGCCAACATAAATTGTGTGTTTACAGGCAACCAGCATTCCATCTACCAACATGGAAGTAGCCAATTCTCCTCCTTTGCCACGATTGAGACCTCAAATGGATGATGCCACTGGTCCAGACACTGCTCCTCAGCAGGTAGATTCATAATCTTTAATTCAGTTTTAATCCCAGTCTCTATATATCATGATTTCTTATTTGTATTGTAACCATCTAAGAGGAGGAAGTAGGGTAAATGTTGGTAGTCTAGTGTGAATCAGTCCACCCAACAGTTTAATGCAATGCATTTATGAGTTCAGTCGTTGGTTGATACTGAGAACAGACTTCAACCTTAAGATGTTGTTTTTTCTTAGTTTATTATCAGTCTATTTTATACACTTACGACGTCCCCACAAGACACTTTCAGTCATTGTCTGAGTAGAAACTGGAATCTGTCATTGAAACACTGAACAACACTGGTCCTCACAAGGAACTGTAACGTTGTGTGTGAAATGTCCTCACAAGGCCTGTTCTTATTGAGTTGTGTGAACACAAATAGTGTGGCTGTCCACGAAGAAATACTTTACTGTGAATTAATTATTATGGATATTATACAGTGTTCACATATTTTGATCATGTTTTTCTTATGTTTCCATGTTGTAACTTTCTGCCAACATAAATTGTGTGTTTACAGGCAACCAGCATTCCATCTCCCAACATGGAAGTAGCCAACTCTCCTCCTTTGCCACTGTTGATACCTGAAATGGATGATGCCACTGGTCCAGACACTACTCCTCAACAGGTACATTCATAATCTTCAATTCAGTTTTAATCCCAGTCTCTATATATCATGATTTCATATTTGTATTGTGACCATCTAAGAGAGGAAGTAGGGTAAATGTTGGTAGTCTAGTGGGAATCAGTCCACCCAACAGTTTAATGCAATGCATTTATGAGTTCAGTCATTGGTTGATACTGAGACCAGATTTGAACCTTAAGATGTTGTTTTTTCTTAGTTTATTATCAGTCTATTTTATACACTTACGTCGTCCCCACAAGACACTTTCAGTCATTGTCTGAGTAGAAACTGGAATCTGTCTGTGAAACACTGAACAACACTGGTCCTCACAAGGAACTGTAACGTTGTGTGTGAAATGTCCTCACAAGGCCTGTTCTGATTGAGTTGTGTGAACACAGATAGTGTGGCTGTCCACAAAGAAATACTTTACTGTGAATTAATTATTATGGATATTATACAGTGTTCACATATATTGATAATGTTTTTCTTATATTTCCATGTTGTAACTCTCTGCCAACATAAATTGTGTGTTTACAGGCAACCAGCATTCCATCTACCAACATGGAAGTAGCCAACTCTCCTCCTTTGCCACTGTTGATACCTCAAATGGATGATGCCACTGGTCCAGACACTACTCCTCAACAGGTACATTCATAATCTTCAATTCAGTTTTAATCCCAGTCTCTATATATCATGATTTCATATTTGTATTGTAACCATCTAAGAGGAGGAAGTAGGGTAAATGTTGGTAGTCTAGTGTGAATCAGTCCACCCAACAGTTTAATGCAATGCATTTATGAGTTCAGTCGTTGGTTGATACTGAGAACAGACTTCAACCTTAAGATGTTGTTTTTTCTTAGTTTATTATCAGTCTATTTTATACACTTACGACGTCCCCACAAGACACTTTCAGTCATTGTCTGAGTAGAAACTGGAATCTGTCATTGAAACACTGAACAACACTGGTCCTCACAAGGAACTGTAACGTTGTGTGTGAAATGTCCTCACAAGGCCTGTTCTTATTGAGTTGTGTGAACACAGATAGTGTGGCTGTCCACAAAGAAATACTTTACTGTGAATTAATTATTATGGATATTATACAGTGTTCACATATTTTGATAATGTTTTTCTTATATTTCCATGTTGTAACTCTCTGCCAACATAAATTGTGTGTTTACAGGCAACCAGCATTCCATCTCCCAACATGGAAGTAGCCAACTCCCCTCCTTTGCCACTGTTGATACCTCAAATGGATGATGCCACTGGTCCAGACACTACTCCTCAACAGGTACATTCATAATCTTCAATTCAGTTTTAATCCCAGTCTCTATATATCATGATTTCATATTTGTATTGTGACCATCTAAGAGAGGAAGTAGGGTAAATGTTGGTAGTCTAGTGTGAATCAGTCCACCCAACAGTTTAATGCAATGCATTTATGAGTTCAGTCGTTGGTTGATACTGAGAACAGACTTCAACCTTAAGATGTTGTTTTTTCTTAGTTTATTATCAGTCTATTTTATACACTTACGACGTCCCCACAAGACACTTTCAGTCATTGTCTGAGTAGAAACTGGAATCTGTCATTGAAACACTGAACAACACTGGTCCTCACAAGGAACTGTAACGTTGTGTGTGAAATGTCCTCACAAGGCCTGTTCTTATTGAGTTGTGTGAACACAGATAGTGTGGCTGTCCACGAAGAAATACTTTACTGTGAATTAATTATTATGGATATTATACAGTGTTCACATATTTTGATAATGTTTTTCTTATATTTCCATGTTGTAACTCTCTGCCAACATAAATTGTGTGTTTACAGGCAACCAGCATTCCATCTCCCAACATGGAAGTAGCCAACTCCCCTCCTTTGCCACTGTTGATACCTCAAATGGATGATGCCACTGGTCCAGACACTACTCCTCAACAGGTACATTCATAATCTTCAATTCAGTTTTAATCCCAGTCTCTATATATCATGATTTCATATTTGTATTGTGACCATCTAAGAGAGGAAGTAGGGTAAATGTTGGTAGTCTAGTGTGAATCAGTCCACCCAACAGTTTAATGCAATGCATTTATGAGTTCAGTCATTGGTTGATACTGAGACCAGATTTGAACCTTAAGATGTTGTTTTTTCTTAGTTTATTATCAGTCTATTTTATACACTTACGTCGTCCCCACAAGACACTTTCAGTCATTGTCTGAGTAGAAACTGGAATCTGTCTGTGAAACACTGAACAACACTGGTCCTCACAAGGAACTGTAACGTTGTGTGTGAAATGTCCTCACAAGGCCTGTTCTGATTGAGTTGTGTGAACACAGATAGTGTGGCTGTCCACAAAGAAATACTTTACTGTGAATTAATTATTATGGATATTATACAGTGTTCACATATATTGATAATGTTTTTCTTATATTTCAAATTTGTAACTCTCTGCCAACATAAATTGTGTGTTTACAGGCAACCAGCATTCCATCTACCAACATGGAAGTAGCCAACTCTCCTCCTTTGCCACTGTTGATACCTCAAATGGATGATGCCACTGGTCCAGACACTACTCCTCAACAGGTACATTCATAATCTTCAATTCAGTTTTAATCCCAGTCTCTATATATCATGATTTCATATTTGTATTGTAACCATCTAAGAGGAGGAAGTAGGGTAAATGTTGGTAGTCTAGTGTGAATCAGTCCACCCAACAGTTTAATGCAATGCATTTATGAGTTCAGTCGTTGGTTGATACTGAGAACAGACTTCAACCTTAAGATGTTGTTTTTTCTTAGTTTATTATCAGTCTATTTTATACACTTACGACGTCCCCACAAGACACTTTCAGTCATTGTCTGAGTAGAAACTGGAATCTGTCATTGAAACACTGAACAACACTGGTCCTCACAAGGAACTGTAACGTTGTGTGTGAAATGTCCTCACAAGGCCTGTTCTTATTGAGTTGTGTGAACACAGATAGTGTGGCTGTCCATGAAGAAATACTTTACTGTGAATTAATTATTATGGATATTATACAGTGTTCACATATTTTGATAATGTTTTTCTTATATTTCTATTTTGTAACTCTCTGTCAACATAAATTGTGTGTTTACAGGCAACCAGCATTCCATCTCCCAACATGGAAGTAGCCAACTCTCCTCCTTTGCCACTGTTGATACCTCAAATGGATGATGCCACTGGTCCAGACACTACTCCTCAACAGGTACATTCATAATCTTCAATTCAGTTTTAATCCCAGTCTCTATATATCATGATTTCATATTTGTATTGTAACCATCTAAGAGGAGGAAGTAGGGTAAATGTTGGTAGTCTAGTGTGAATCAGTCCACCCAAGAGTTTAATGCAATGCATTTATGAGTTCAGTCATTGGTTGATACTGAGACCAGATTTTAACCTTAAGATGTTGTTTTTTCTTAGTTTATTATCAGTCTATTTTATACACTTACGACGTCCCCACAAGACACTTTCAGTCATTGTCTGAGTAGAAACTGGAATCTGTCTGTGAAACACTGAACAACACTGGTCCTCACAAGGAACTTTAACGTTGTGTGTGAAATGTCCTCACAAGGCCTGTTCTGATTGAGTTGTGTGAACACAGATAGAGCTTGGCTGCCCACTAAGAAACACTTTACTGTAAATTAATTATTATGAACATTATACAGTGTTTATATATATATTGAAAATGTTTTTTCTTGTATTTACATATTCTCACTCTCTGCATAAATTTATGTTTACAGGCAACCAGCATTCCATCTACCAGCAGAGAAGTGGCCAGCTCCCATCCTTTGCCACTGTTGAGACCTCAAATCACTGAGTCACTGACCTCCTTACATCTGTTTGGAATTTTGTCACAAATTGTTAAGTTTAGATTTTTCAGTTCAAAGACATCAATTTCACTTAAATAGATGTCAAAAATTTACAAATCTCACAAAAGTGTTTCTGTACTTAGTTGATCTGCTTTTAATTTCACAATGCTGAGAAGTCCCTGCCTTTATATTAACATATTTTTTTCTTACTACTAATAGGTACAGTTACCTGGAAGAAGAAAACTCCCTGGCAGCAGGTAGAGGTGCAGGCAGTAGAAAGGCACATGAATCGATTCATCACATCTTGCATTGTACCAGCAAAGCGTGACTGTGAGAAGTTTTTAAGGGCTGAACCAGAGGTTCTTCAGAACCGAGACTGGCACAACCTAAAATTCTATCGTTACAACCGCATTACAGCATACAAGAGAAACATTCAATATTTAAATCATTAAAACATTATCATAAAACATCTTATGGTTTTGGTTTAAGTGCCAATAATAGCAACAAAACAAGCATATGTGAAAATTCTGTTTGTATTTTTGTATTTTTTTTTATTTTGAAATATTTAAAACATGCAGAATGTTTGTATAATATGGTATAGTAAATATAACAATAAATTGCACAATTGCACAGTTATATACATATTTTAAAATGCTTTCTTTTTCTTTCTTAAGATATATTTCCTTGCATCGCAAATGGAATAAAAAAATATATAGACTCATGTTTTGAGGATTGTATGCATTATTTTTGTAACATTATTATATAATGCCAGTACAAAAACAAAAAAAAATTGTATATGAATTTTGTCATATTTCCCATTCCTAGTTGACTGAAAATGTAGTTATGATTGTGATACTGAAAAAAATGTAATAATGAGAATGCAAACATGTAGATAAAATAATTATATAACAAATGTAATCATTTATAATATTCAGCATTTACTAGTATTTCTTTTTAATAGATTTCCTGGAAAGTCCCCACAAATCAAATAGGAGTTTGTGTGAAATATGTTAATAATATTTAAATTAGGTCCCCCCAAACCACGTTAATCCGTCTTTTTTTATGTCCCCATGTAGTATGGGGAAGACAGTACTTCATCAATTCATATCTTTTAAGTCGTGTATGAGCTAACAATGCTCTGGATAGAGTACCTGATTTTTTTCACATCTCTAGAACCTTTAGAAAGGGTGGTCCCCAAAAGTGATGATTAAAAAGTCGGTCCTCCTAACAGACGAAAACCAGTATGTGTGTGTGTGTGTGTGTGTGTGTGTGTGTGTGTGTGCCATTTGTACAAACTATAAATTCCTGAAAAGAAAAAAAGATGAATATTTTCTGATCTGTTCAAATGAGCCAGAAGGAGTCGCCTTGTTAACTGACATAATAAAATGATAATGCGTGATGACTGACGGTTTCCTCTTGATGTTCACACGTACGTGTGTTAGTATATTAGTGGTTCAAGATGTCCACCACTTCTCACACAGGACAACCACACCATGAGATATTAAAGACCTTTATCTGAGCAGTTGGAATAAATTGAAATTACCTCTACTTCCCAAACAGATTAAGTTTTTTTCATAATGAAGCACCTCAATAACTAAATTCTAAAACATCCATTGTTTAGAATTGAAACTGCGACTACAGAATGCATCAATGAGAAGCACGCATGAATAGATATATAAAAAAAACAGCTTGGGACATCGAAATAATGGTCTGAATGTGTTATGTGAAACAGAAAAGGTCATATATTGTGTCTGATATTGTATTTTAAGCTTGTAGGGAGGCAAACACACATAGAGGCGAACAAAGCATTGTGACATATTTAGCTTTGGTTTGTTCATCAGCAACAAAAACATCTTGTGTGTTTGTGAAGATGAGTCTTTGTGAGGATTAATTCCTGCAGACAGTGAAGCAGCGTTCATATCAACCTGTCTAAAGTGCAGCTGGAGTAACATGAGTGATGCTGAAAGCTTTATGAAATCATCACGTATCATTGGACAAAAGCTGCCTTTATACACACAGTCAGGCACTAGGAAGTAATATTTAAACGCTGGGTAAATTGCTTGTTTGTTCTCACCATGTTCCACTATATCAAAGTCTGGATACATCAACTGATTTACATGTTGAATTAAAACCAGAATCAATGTGATTAAGTGTAAGAAGAACTACAGACGTCCCTGCACAGTGAGATGAGTGAAGCAGCTCTTTGGTCCGACAAGAGTTAAACGTTTTATTTGCTGAGTCAGAGCAGCAGACTGTCTGCTGCAGCCCGATAACACGGCTATGTACGGAGAGGTAGAAAACAGGCGAGTCAGTCGGCCTCAAACGCTGCAGACAGGACGAACGTTTCTGCAGGAGAAAACGCTCACAACTTTGATTAAGCTCTGTATGAAAACAAAAAAAGCAACATTACATTACATTAAAGATTCAACAATATCAGACCTGAGGTTCCTATGAACTGGAATAAGTTTAATACTGATGTGAATATATGATTTCTGAAGGTCTGAAAAATGAACAGTACACAGCTCCAGCTGTTCAGTAAATGTAACTTACAATTTACATCAAACTAACGTGCCAGGTTAAAAACCTCTGACAACTCATACTGATGCACAGTTACAGCTTTAAAGGCCTAGTTCACACAAACAGAACTTAACCTGTTCCCCTCTAGGTCTATTTATCAGTCTACCTGTCAAAAATGACACATCCTGACTTAATGCAGTATATCACCACAAATACAGCGTTTTTCTGAATCATTTGGGGTTTAATAAAGCTAACACCTGTAAGATAGTTGTATCAGTGCCAGAATGTATTTCAAATGTACAATGTTGAAGTACATCCAGAAGCAAAAAAGTGAAAGAATTAGCTCCACCCCCCACAAAACATCTATTTAGTTTGAAAATCACCTGAAAAGCATGGGTTAGTAGCCCAATTTATCTATAGAGCAGTAAAGTAAAGTCTTAATTGCATAAAATTTCAGCCTTACAAGGTGAACCTGACACATTTTCGAGATATTTTAGTACAATTGTGTCCAGGCGACATTTTGGTGTACTGCATGCACATATCGGTGCTGCTACTCGACCTAATAAGAAGGATTAATTATTTACAATAGAAATCCCCGGCTGACAGGGCACCTAGGGAGGAACAGGTTAATACTACAGGTTAGTACTAAATATCCATGAAATTAGAAAATTTAAAGCCAAACTTTGCAGCTCAAACTCCACGCTATAGAATTTCATAGTTGTCAAGAAGAGCATAAAAATAGCATGAAGATTAATTTAAGTCATGCACATGTGGAGCTCTGCACTGACCAAGACCTGAACAAGGTTGTTTTAGTTTGATAGAAACTCTGGAAACAAAAAAAGACTAATGAACAATAACACACAGTAACAGTAAATAAAATGTCCAATTAGGAGGTTTTGGATTTCTGAGGACTAGCAGTCATCAGCCTCAGAAGAATTTAAAACATACTGCAACTCAATGAATTTTAAACATTTAATTGATTCTCCCACTCGTCCGAATCTAAGGTGTCCAGAAAAATTTACTTTAATTTATTTGCTCATTACCAATAATCCACAATACCTCTGTAGGTGTATTTCCATATGATGTGAATGATCACTGTGTTATTGCATGTGTCAGTGATATTAGAATTCCAAAGATCAAGCCTTGTTATATTACAAAAAGAAATATTGAACATTTCCCTAACAGGGCTACAGACAAGATCTGAATTTAATTGATTGGGGCAGGGTCTCCATAATACCTGATGTTGAGCTGGCCTGGTCCTACTTTACTGACTTGCTTTTGCCAATCATTGATAAACATGCCCCCTGTAAAAGGGTTAAAGGAAAATCCCCGGTTCTCTGAAGAATTGGCTTAATTCGTGAAAGAAATTATTACTGGGCAAAAGCAAGGAAGACAAATTCCAACGCTCTCTGGACTACTTTTAGATGTTTAAGGAATAAATGGTGTTTATTGCAGATAAAACTAAAATGATGATTTTCTCCAAATCCAGAGACAAATCTTTCTTAATGTATTTACATCTCAAGGTGACATTATTGAGATTGTTTCTACTTTTAAATACTTGGGTATCATCAAGTTGTCTTTAAGCCTCATATTGAGAACCTGGTAAAGAAGCTGAGGATGAGACTGGCCTTTTATTTCTGACATAAATCTTGTTTTACATTTTTATCAGAAAAGAGTCTTATTGAAGCTACATTTTTACTCCTATTAGATTATAGTGATGTATTGTACATTAATGTCTGTTCCACTTCACTGTATAAACTGGATGCCACCTACCATTGTGTTTAAGAATCATTACTGGTTGTAAATCACTCATCATCACTGTTCTCTGTATGTAAAGTAGTCTGTCTGTCCCTGTCTGCCTGGAGACTTCATCACTGCTACATCTTCATTTATAAATCAGTTATTGGACTACTCCCCTTATACCTTCACACTTACATCACTTTCACATCAAAACGATGCCATCATACAGTCTTTAACTGCCTCTATCCCCAGAACTCGTACTGAGTTAGGTCAGAGGTCATTTATGTATCTGCTGCCTCTTCCTGGAACAATCTAAAAAAATCTCTCAAACTACAGGAACTCATCTCCATTACTGATTTAAAACTCAACTCACAGGCCTTTTATTGTCTAAATCTGAAATGTGTAAATGTTTTACTGTGTAATATGTTCATCATCAGTTTAGTAGTGTTATTTTAGTGTATATTGTGGTGCACTGTTTTTTCCCACTGTTTTTGTGTTTCTGTTGTGTAATATGATCATTCCTCCTCAGGTTGGACCTCCACTCACCACCTTCTCTGCCCCTTTTCAGCCCTCTTTTCTTTTCCTAGGCCTCTGACTCTGATCTACTGTTCTCATGCGTCTTTCTGTGCTTGCATTGGTCAGGTCTTGCTCGAAAAAAACATCATTTGATCTCAAGCAACATGCCTGGTTAAATAAAGGTGAAAAAACACTCCCACAGAGGATTGAAGAAAGCATAAAATAATCACCTTTAAATGGCTGGAATCAAAGAATGCTTAAAAGGACTTTTATTTTTTTCTTTTCATGCATTTGTTGATTAAGCTCTGTATTGCATATCTCCTTCCTGTTTCTGGCAAGACAAAGAAAATAACACGTTTTGGCTCAATATAAATACATAGTTCAGAAAAATAAGTATAAATACAGATGAATGAACTTGGTCATAAATAGTTAACTTCGCTGATGTTTTTCAAAACAGACTCCTCCTCACAGTTTAGGGGAAACGATTCTGGAAAAAACTTTGCTTAGGCTCATCCACGTAAAAGTGAAACTTCCCTGCGAGTTTTTCCAGGATCAAGGACGCTGAACACACCTCCTGTTCCCAGTGTGGGAGGAGGATGCAGTGACAAAGGAGGGTTTCAACTTCAATTAGGACAGCCCTAAAAAAAAAAAAAAAAAGTTTCTAGGCAGAGAGGAAGCGGTGCAGCAGCAGTCAGGGTGAGGGACGCTGCGCTCTGCAGCTCCACTGATGTTTCTCCAGCGGTGAAAGCAGCCATGCGTTCTGTCAGCAGGTCGTGTCTGCTGCTTACAGGCTTCATCCTCTTCTACATCATCTACTTGCTGTTCGGGGCGCTGGTTTTCTCCAGCATCGAGCGGCCGATGGAGGACAAGCTGCGCCAGGACATGGAGGCTCTGAAGCAGGAGTTCCTGAACCAGAGCTGCGTCAACGCCGCGTCCCTCGAACTCTTTCTGGTCAAAGTGCTGACGGCCAACAAGTACGGCGTGTCGGTGCTCAGGAACTCCTCCGCTACCTCCAACTGGGACCTGGCATCCTCCATGTTCTTCGCCAACACTCTAGTCACCACCGTGGGTGAGTGCGAACGCGACCAAACCGCGGATACGACGCGCGTGGAGGAGGATTTTACGCAGAACGCAGCGCGAGCCTTTTTTTTTAAACCATCATCAAAAGAAATAATTTACTAAACCCTGCAGATGTTTAAGAATATTGTTGTTATTATAAGTTCTAAACCTCCTTCAGACTCCACACGATGATGCACTGCTGTTTTTATTTTGCCACGTGTCACGGTTGAAACGTTTAAAGTGAGATCAAAACACTAAATCGATGGCGAATATCGGTAAATGAACGGCTGATTTCCGGTGTAACTTCCTGAAAACTTTCTCACATGGAGGCTGCTGATAGAGCAGATGTCCAGAGCTGTTGGTGAAAGGTCAAATGTTCACTGTTTTATCAGTGGTGGAAACTAAATACTAGACAGTAGTTGGCTATAATATTTAATTTATATTTTCACTCCACTACATTTGCCTCATAGCTTAACTTTTCAGATTAATTTACATTTTTACCCAAAGAAAAATCCATCAAATATCTCCAAATCTGTTCATTCTAAACGTTAGTAATAAACTTTAGGATTTAAAGCCAGACATGGCATGAAAATTGTATTTTCCACACTGATCAATTTGAGATTTTGTCTTCTTTCAGCCTAGGAAAAACTTTTAAAATACATATTCAGTGATTATTTTGCTTCACCTTTTCCATGTTGTCTGTAAATGTTTCCTAAATTCACCATGTCAGCTTGTCTGCACTATATTCTGTTCATGAATTCTCTACTTCAGCAGAACCTGCAGACACCAAAACATCCAGTTTTATTCCTAACTATATTCTGAAGGTTTTTACAGAAGAGTTTGTTCATGTATAATTCATAGCTTGATTTATTGAACATTTTATTTCTAAATCAGTGAAAAATTGACTATTTTTGACTGTTGACAGTATATTCACATTGTTGGAGTGGTAAAGACTTTTAAAATATGCTGTGTGGTTCTCACAGGACAGAGACAGGCTACGATGATATATAACTACCCAACAGTATCAAATAATATATAATATAAATCAAACTTTAACAACCACATCAGTAAAATGCAGTTTTACTACATGAGTACTTTTATTTTTGATAATTAAAGTACTGATAATACTTACACACTTTTACACAAGAAAGGGTTTGAATTCACCTCCACACCCAGTGAATATAGAAACCTGACCTGGAGGTGAAAGGTGAAAGGTTAAAATCGCACTAATTGTCACACACCTGAGTGTGAAATATTTCTCCATGTTTGCACCCTGCCCTGAGGGAGTGGTGAGGAGCAGCAGCAGCATTAGTCATTGAATCATCCAGTGATGTAGAGGATGCTGCTGCTGAGTGGTACCAGGGTCTTTGTATATCAGAGCTGTAGGGAAATGGCTGCTTCTAAATTCAGTACCAGCGGCTTTAAAAGTCTCCTCAGCTCCTTTACTTAAAGATGCAGTGTGTAAGATTTAGCATCATCTAGTGGATCAGACTTGGCATAAATGAGATATAATATTCACAATTATTTTTAATTAGTCTAGAATTCAATTACCTTAAACTGAGCTGCATGTCCCTCCATGTTGCACCAACAATCCAAACAATCGTCCTACAAATGGCCTTTTGGGTTTTCTGCTGCCATCGTAGCTTCTTCTCCACGTTTAGGGTATTCACTTGGTTCCGATCCAATCTGCAACCTCAGTATCAATGCTGCAATACAAAAATACTCGTAGTCCTGCATTAAAAATCCTACTTAAATAAAAGGCCCCAACCAAAGGGTCAGCAGAAAAATGTGAGGGGTTGTAAGATGATTAATGGGAGAGGAAAGAAGAACAAAGTTCTGATTCACAAATCTGTTTTCACTTGTTGGACTTTTAACTCTAATCTTTGATTTTTGGTGAAATATTGAATCATTTAAACATTTATTGAACTAAAACCATGTGAGAAGTTTAAAAGGGAAAAAAATCTGCATTTGGTGGAGTTGTTAATGGTAGATGCGTTAAATGTGACCTGACTACTCTGCTGTTTATGAGACATCAAAGACTAAAAGGTGGAAACCACTGGTTTCATCTTTAGCTTTGTGTTGTATTTTAAAAGCTTATTTTATCCACTGTATCACATCTGCATCTTAAAGTAACTGAAGCTGTGAGATAAATTTAGAGTATTAGAAAGGACAATATGAACATAATAGTTTTCCATCAAGGTTTATTTCAGTACCTCAGCAGCTTATCACAGATATTAATAAAGTTCACCTGAGGCGATCACTGTTTGTTAAAAGATGGTTTTGTTCCAACAGCTCAAAGTCTCTGTTTGGTCATAAGATGTAGAGCTTGAGAAGAGTCTGACCACCAGGGCAAAATACTTCTTTTTTTTCTTATTTATTATGTTAATTGTCAAAAAAAAACATCCTGAGGGAGTTTGTTTGTTTTCCAGCAACATCCTGCATCACTAATCTAATCACATACTTTACTCAGTGGACACACCCAGTCTGGTACACCAGAATATAGAAAACAATAAAACCACAGACCTCCACGTAGTATTTTGTCAGGTGCTCTGTAAATCTAAATGTCAGCATGCCTATGATCATTTGTTTTTTTCTGCTTCCACTGCAAAATGTTTGAAATTCCTTCCCAGGAAGGAATATTCCAATTTCTCCTTGTATATCATAACTTTACATGAAGTTCCAGTGCTTTCACCTGCAGAATGTTTGTAGGATCCAGTTTGTTTACAACAGCCACATGTGACCCTGTCTTTGATTTTCCCTGATGTTAAAAACATTTCAGGGAAACAAAATGATATTATAGATTAAAAATTTAAAGCCTTTTGTTTGAAATAATTTGTAAAATATTATCAGAATTTACTTAATATTTTAAAGAGTTCAGCTTTGATCTTATCACTTCATCATGAGTGTCTTTTATCCACAACTGGTAGGAAATAACAAGGCAAATGCAAACCATGGCGGAACTTCCACTCAAGTTAATTCAGTTTGTCCATAAAGTTTGTGACTTGACATGGACTGGACCCAAAAGATTCTAATTATAATTGACAGGATCTGGCAGCATCATCCAGAGAAGCTGCTGTTTTATCTAGTCAATCTAGTCAAACTGACAAACACACCAGTTTCCTGCTGCCAAACTGACTCTGACCTGGGAGCTGAGAAAATGCAAATTATTCATTAAAGCGTGAATGAAAAGAGAAGTGACCTTTGTGTTGGGGAAATTTATGTTTGCTCTATGTTAAGTGTGGATTTCTTTTTGCGGTACAGCTTCCTGTACGTGACACTTCCTTAAATATTTGCTATGGCTGCTTGACGTATTGGACTCATTGTTTGAAAATAAACACTCCCAGTCAACAGATGACCATTTGGCTTTGTAATTATAGATTAATTCAGAAATGGGCACAGAAAATGTCAGTTTTAGTCCTTCAGTGTGCACAACTACAGTAAATACGGTAAATATGTCAGGATGGAAGCATGCCATTCTTAGTTTGAGTTTACAATGACCAGAATGGGAAGTACCTTTTTAATGTTTGCCTTTGTTCAGTGAAGCTGTGGGTTTGTTCACAAAAGGACAACTTCATGCTCCTCTAGACTGATGTTCCCACATCCTCAAATGTCAGCGAAGACACTTGGGAACTGAAATGTTCTGAAAACAGATGGAACAGTGAGAACCGTGTCCTAAAAGTTAGAAAATAAAACCCAGCTTGTAAACAACCATGACTATTTAAATAAATAAATAATCATAATCATATCATGTTTCAGTGTGATCACTGAGCTCTTCAGACCTGGACCAGGAATATTCTGTCTACAGGAGCTAAAAGTTTCACAGGAAAAGCCCTCTTCAAACAAATCAAAAAACATTGTTGTGTCTCTAATCTGGATCTGAATAGATCACATTATTACCTCTGCAACAGATGTTATATTTTAGCTGGCTTTAGTCTGTCTGTCTCTTTGATAGAAAAATACATCAGGAGGTTTTGGACAGATTTTTCTAAAATTTTCAGTGAATATTAGTAATGGTAATATGAACAGGTGATTAAATTTTGGTAATGATCCGCAAGAAATACTAGTTTCTGGATCACTTTGAATTTATTGTTTGGTAATATTAAATGGATCTACAGAGAGGCGCCACCTGGTGGTGAAATCTGGCATTTATTTTTGATATTTCTTTACATATGAGTATTATCATAATGCAGTCATGAAGTTGCAGAAGAACCTTTTCTAGTAATCTACATATAACCATGTTTTACAGAAAATAGTGATGACAAGTAATACATTTCATTCCACGATAGTGTATGTATTAAATAAATGTAGGACAACAATGTTGGGTGGGAGTCACAATATACTTGGTGAAAATCTGCTTTTCTAGTTCTAAATTAGTCTCATCTTCAAGGAATGATAATAAAAACCTTGCTCCCACTAAATTACTCTGTGTATCTAATTGTAGGAAAATGTATGAATGGTTTTAAGAATTTGCAAAATTTGCTTACTTTTCTGTATTGGCAAGACTATTTTTCTATTAAGACAACAAACTAAATTATCTTACTTTAATTCCCTTTTGTTTTGAATGTATAGTCTATTAAATAGTGAGAAGTAAAAGTTTCTTGTGACTTCTACTTCTTTCTGTATCCCACATTACCCCCCAGGGTGGTTGGAGCTTTACCTTAAATAAACCTCAATACTTCCCCTGAAACAAACTAGAGAACTGTGTTAAACCCAAACATCAAACTCTGTCAGCACAGAGCATCCTTGTGTGTTTTCGCCGTCTTTATACGTTGAGTTTCTGTCTGTCTTGTTTAACAGAGGACTCGTAAATTGTTGTAAGCGCTGCTAGCGGTCAGGGTGATAGGTCAGGGTCAGAGTGATCAGACTATCTGTTCCACCATGGTCAACAAAAACACATTGATCCTTACTGAGTTTTTTTTTTTGTTTTTGTTTTCTCTCCACCCTTTTTTGCAAACACTTGAATCATGGTTTCAGAGTCAACTAATCATGTTGGTGTTTGTCTGAGCTGCTGCTGTAATGTAATGATGAATAATAACCTAATAACCTGCAGGTCGACTCTGACAGAGAAGCTTTGTGCTGATCTCATGAAGAACTTAAAACAGAGCTTTGATTTTATTGGAAATTATGATGTTTGGTCCTGAATCCTTTTACTTTGTTACTCAGAAACCAATAAGTCAGTTATTTAGTCTAAAGATGTAATATATCCTAATATACTGAGGCAGACAAACACTTTCAAATGCATTTGACAACGGTTACAGTGAATACACAAACTTTATCATTTATTCAGTTGTTTTTTGAAGATATAATAAACCAGGAAATGGTTTAAGAAACTGGAGGAAGAGAACTTCAGTATTTCTTCGTTCAAAAATGACCCAAAAACAATGAATCAATTAAAATAGTTGAAGATTTTTTTTCTGTTGATTGACTTATTGATTGTGTAGTGCTCCTATGATTACACAGTGACTCGTAATTGGTAAACCACTGCAAAAAATTGCTGATGGAACCTTTTTTTTCAGTTTTGCACAACAGTCCAGCTGTGTTTAGTTTCTTTGCAGGAAACTGTTGATTTTGTGAGATCTGAAGCTGTCATTTTGCTGTAGGAAGCTGGAAGTTCAGCTCATGCCTCATGACTAAATTAAATATAACTTGTGCAAATGTTAAACCCATTTAAGACAGATTTTTTCAAAGATTTCATGCATATAATTATGTTTGTTTAATCACTAACAATCATGTTACGTATACATTTTTTTCCATTTTATACTATTTTCTTTTCAGAAAATAGCATTTTAATAGCTGTTTATACCATTATACCCAACCTATTTGTCACATGTAAAAAATTCTTTCTGGGGGATTATTCTAGAGACTTGAATGATTAAATAGATATATACATGTCAGGGTTGAAAATCATAATAATCTAAATAAAATGAATGTTTCTGGGAGGGTTTGTCTTCATGTTCTCAGGAAAAAATGCATGATACAGAATGAAACAGAAAGTTGTCTACTATTGTATCAGGAAAAAAGCTCTATGAGTAACATTTTGATTTTTTTTATTTTAAGTATAAAATGACAGTCATAGACTTAAAAGCTCATAGGATTTAAAAAAAATGTACAGACATTAAGGCTGTGCAATTAATTGAACTTTAATCGCGATTCCAATTTACGTGTCAAACGATCTCCAAAATCATATAATCAAGTTGAAACAATATTTTGATATTTTTCAATATACAATTTCTGAAAGAACGATTATGTAAGTGTGAGTGGAACGCGAGCAAGATCTGTCTGTCTGTGTTAGTGATCTACAATTTTTGGCAAGATGAGAAAGTCAAAATTCTTTTTAAAATGCAGTTTTAAGAAGCATTCATCAGGTCTCTATAAATTATACATTTGTGTGTTCATGTTGGTTTCTTGTTATTTAAAAGTCCATTTGTCTCATAATTACATTTTTTTTACAAGAAATGTCAAATGATTGTGTAAAAAAAAGAATACATTTTAAATATATAAAAACTTGGTGATAGAATGTGATTTAAAAAAAAAAAACTTTTTATAAGTTAAACTACCGTGTGTGTGTGTGTGCGTGCGTGTGTCAAGATTGTCATTGTCAACATCTCAAACAAAAGCACAGTCACTCCTGCTGAATAAATACATTGTGTAACTTAAAAAATAATTGTGATTTCAGTATTGAACAAAATAATTGTGATAATGATTTTTCCATAATCGCACAGCCCTAGTGGTCATCATGATTCAGAACAGCCTGACGTTTCTCTTATGTTAGGTTTTAGTGGAACTTTAATAGATTTTTAAGCCGCTGTGTTTTGCAGAAACGCAGAAAAGTTTTGACTGTTTTAATCCTCCCTTTCTGTCCTCCAGCGTACGGCCACACCACTCCTCTGTCTGACACAGGGAAGGTGTTCTGCATCCTCTACGCTCTGATAGGAGTTCCCTTCACCATGCTGGTGCTGACGGCGTGCGTCCAGCGGCTCATGTACCCTCTGGTCCAGGCTCCCGTCGGCTTCCTGCAGCGTTCAGGGATGGACCTGCGGCCGGCCACCGGCCTCCACTTCCTGCTGCTGCTCGTCCTGGTGGTTCTGTGCTTCTTTGTGGCGCCAGCAGCTGTTTTCAGCACGGTGGAAAAGACCTGGTCGTACCTGGACGGCATCTACTTCTGTTTCATCTCACTGTGCACCATCGGACTGGGCGACTTTGTGCCGGCGACGCAGCCAGGACAGAAATACAGGCCGCTGTACCAGGTCACCGTCATGGGTGAGTAGCCATCTAGTTCTAGTTCAGTCTACATCTTGGATGACTTCAGACTGCTTCTTTGCGTTGTAAATCTTTGTCTTGTCACATTTGCAAATGGGGTTGCAAAATTCTGGGAATTTTCAAAGTTAAAAATTATTCCATAGGAATAAACAGGAATAAATCAGACAACAGATGAACCAGATCAGCTTCCTGAGGTGACTGTAGTTCCTTTTAGAAAAAGTCTTTGGTCAAACTACATTTTCTGTTAATGTTTCTCATTCCTGGAATTCAATACCACACAATACATGAACTCTGTCCTGTTTTACTAATAATCTCAAATCTCTGCTACTGGTACAACAAAACTGTTACCACAACCATGAATAAAACGTTCACATTTTAACATCACAGCACTCTGTATATTAATCACCTTCTGATTTTTTTTTTTTAATCTTTTCAAATGTTAATGATCTCATTCTTTTTCCACATTATTTTCTTTTATTTTTCTGATTCTCATGTTGGTGACATCAACCTGCCAGTGGGGGCTAAGGATGTAAATTAGCCGTTATGCTATAATCTTGCATATATACAAATATATGTTCATTAATATGCATTGTCCCTGTTTTAAATAAATAAACTCAACTCAAATCCAAAATTTACACAATTGGAAGGTTGGCCTTTAACAGGAAACTTATCATTTTGGGAAAATATATTATAGCATAATCTGGGCTAAAACAACCATATTTAAAGGGATAGTTCAACATTTTTGAATTCACTAACCCATGATTTTCAGGTGGTTTTCAGACTAAATATATTGGGGTCTGGGGTACAACTATCTCACAGGTGTTAGCTTTATTTTAAACCCAAGGTCATTCAGAAAACCCCTGTAGTTCTGGAGATATACTGCGTTGTCAATTTAGAGAGGTAGGCTGATGAATAGTCCTAGAGGAGAACAGGAGAACAATGTTGAATATTTCCCAAGTTCCCATGGAAAGTTTCTGGAAATTTACTGTATATTTTCCGCCCCTTTGCAACACATGTCTAACACTAAAGTCATACTCATGCTCTCACACTTCCTCCTTTAAGGCATGGTGTGTGTGTGTGTGTGTGTGTGATAAGAAGGTGTTGTCTCATCGTAGCAGTCACACACTCGTGCTTATTTTAGCAGCTCTTTGCTAAGCTACAGTCAGGGCTAACACGTTAGTTTTAAACACATGCCTACATTTTTACTGAATGCAGATGATTTACTAGAAAGTGTTGAAATGTATCATGGACGGTGAAGTGTCAGGTTTAACATCACTCAGCACCTTCTTCAGTTAGTTTACAGGATGCTGTCAGGCTGATGATGATTAAAATAGACTTCCCCCAAAATGAAATGTTAACATCTGATCTTATGTAATACACAGACCTGAATAATAGAAATTAACTGGAGCTTGCCTCATCAGGCCTCACCAAATATTGATTTCTGAGGTCCTCATAAGTGTAAACATCAGTATTATGTTGTTTTAAATGAATTTGATCTTGTTTCTTTGCATTGTCTGAAAACATTGCATCTTATTTTGACTATTTGTCATTTGCAGTGGTCTCATTTTTTCCACTCTGAACATCTGAAACACACACAAAAGTTTAGCCAGTAAAGTATTGGTTCTCTCTTTTCTTTGGTTCTATCATCTCATCAGCATCTCAGGTCTGAGGCTGTGAGTAAGTTTCTCTCAGCTTTTATTTTTTGTTGTTCAACTACTTCCATCACTATTCACATGAACCAGCAATTAAACACTATGAAGGCCTTCAGTGGGTCTGAGTGTTATGTGTTGAGTCTCCTGGTTCTTCCTCTCTGTGATGAATGTCATTCACAAAGCTTTTTTTTAATGTATGTGGCCACTCTGAACATCTGAAAGCACTTTTGCTTTCTGACTAGTTTGAAAAACATGTTGCCCAAACTCTAAAAGAAAACAAATATCCATTACTGTTTCCCAAAGCCCAGATTTAAAAAAAACTAACTAAACTATTAAAAAGCTAGAATCTAAGAATTCAGATCTTCTTTCTTAAACGATTCAAAACATTGAATCAATTTATTTTGAAAAGATCAGAACCGCCAGGAATAAACTGAACCATTTGTAAAATAAACAATAAACTTCACCATCTGTGTTTAATAAGTAACATGATCTCTCCTGCATGAAAATAAAATTGGACAAATATAAATATTTACCAGAGAAAATGTTGTGGAAAACTATGAAGTTTTAATATCATTTCAGTGTTGTTCAGACTGTTGCAATCAAAGATGTTCCCACAGCAACGAAAACATCAAAACCTCAATAAAAGCTCATTTCAATGTATAGTCTTAATATATTTTACTTTTTTACCATGTTATTGTTTGTTGTTTAATTATTTATTTGTAATGATGACGCAAGAATATAGATGCGTGTGTGTGTTAAAAAAATGAATCGAATTACAGGATTTTGTAATTAATCACATTTTAATGTCATATCTGTAAGGTCTCCTGATAAAGAATTTCAATTCTAGGATATTAAAAAATCATAGTGCATGACTAATCAATTGAATACAGTAAGAAGAGAAGATCTGAAATCCAATTTTTTATTGGTGAACTGTGCTTCATGAATTAAATCCATAAGTAAAGGTCCAGCACATTAAACCAGTTAGACCAGGTGCATTATTCACAAATGTAAAACAAATTACAAACAAACAAAATACAGTTAAATAAATAAAATGCTGAAATAAAATAAGGCTGTCTCAAATACTGACTTACCTGCTGACACAGCAGGTAAAAATTCAAATGCATAAGCATTGGCTCACCACCGTTGATAATTGTGTTACATTTTTAACGAGTTAAATTGTGGTGTAATTAATTAATCGAATTAACGCGTTAAAATGACAGCTCTAGTGTGTGTGTGTATATATGTGTATATATATATATACTGTGTGTGTGTGTGTGTGTGTATGTATATATATGTGTATGTATGTATGTATGTATATATATGTATGTATATATATATATGTATGTATATGTATGTGTATATATATATATATATATATGTATGTATATATATATATGTATGTATATGTATGTGTATATATATATATATATATATATATATATATATATATATATATATATATATATATATATATATATATATATATATATATATATATATATATATATATATATATATATATATATATATATATATATATATATATATATATATATATATATATATATATATATATATATATATATATATATTAAAGCCTATGAGCCTTTAAGTCTGTCACATGATGGAGGATTTTTCACAGCTGTGTTCTTGTTTTTGTGTCTGTGGAGCTGTTTTCTCACTAATTGAATCAGGGTTGGAATGATCTTTTTGTGTCAAAGCAGCGTTGCTGCTGTTTTGTTCTTCAGTGAATCTCAGAAGACATTAGAATCATGGAGGTGAATGTGTTCTGCTGTATTCAGGAGCAATTTGAAAAATCTCATCTTGAAGCACTTTTTATTTTAGTATCTCTCTGCCTTTATATACTTTCTTGTTCTTATTGTTAATTAGAAGGGTTTGATGGATTCTGTATCCAGTAGAAAGCTCTATTCTCCTCTCTGATGATTAATCCTTTGACTTGAGTCTGGAAGGAGGCCCAGATGTTCACATGAAGCAGCACCGGGTTATTTCCTGGTCCAACTGACTGTATTATATAATAATCCTGTAGGTCAGATTAACCCAAACGCTGCCTCTGAGGTTCTGAGGATTAGTGACCGAACTAGAGAGGGTTGGTCTGTTCTCACTGCTTCAGGAAACTGGTACTGATCCAGCTGATGTGTGTTTTGTTAAAACTGATCATATGTTTGGGGGAAAAAAATCTTGCAAATAACACTGCTGGCATTTTTTTAAAGACAAAAAGTTGTATGTGGTTGTTTAAGGCACAATCACCACTATAGAACATGGTGATGCAACATGGTGGACTTTGTGTGTGTCTCAGTCTCAAAGTAAGTTAGGGATATTCTGAGAGACTCAGTCAATTTCATACATTTTTGGGGTAATCAATTGGTAAAAATGGCTTTTTTTTATTATTTATTAGTAATATCAAAGTGAACCTTTACTTGTTTCATTAAAATTCAGACCAAATAGGAAAATCACTCATGTAAATGACAATATCCATAATTATTGTGAGTAGTGTATATACAAACAAAATTAAATATTATTAATTATAAATACTCATATACAACTTTTCTGCCAAGTCAAGTTTTTTTTTCTGGAATTTCTTTAAAAAAAAGAAATGTCCAGGCAGGGCAAGTTTATTTGTATAGCACATTTCAACAAGGTGATTCCATAAAAATTAATAAAAAAAATTAGACAATGTCAGAATTGCTCTTAATGTGTCTTATTGTGTAATTTGCCTGTTTTTCTCATGCAATATAATTAACAGTAATCTATACATTATCATTCTATGAATATAATATTCTGAATCTAAAATCTTACATAGTGATAAGATGTTAAAACATATTATTGACCAATGTTAAATCCAACACAGAAAAACTGCTGCTTCAAGGCTTTTCTGTATATTTCTCTGTATATATTATCTGCAAGAGCAAATATTTTCGAGCAGAAGTTTGGAGTTTGAACCATCAAAGTCCTTTTTTAACTCATCACGGTTGGGAGAATAAAACCAGGCCAGTAGAACTCTCAGGAAACACATTCAAACTGGTTCATTCAAGAAGCTGCAATTATACAATCTCTAATTTTGCTTCCTGAAACCAGAACATAGTCAAAGTTTCAGAACCAGATCCACCCTGGACCTGAGGCCTCTGTAATCCTGTTGTCCTACTTGTTGTAGTCTGTGGTTCTGCTTCCATGTGACAGCAGAAAGCTGCATAGCTTTTCTTTCAGGGAAACAAAAGAAAACTAGAGCAAAAATAATATTTTATTTTCAGTCTTGCCACCATCTCCAGGGTATTTTGGGGGCTTTTAGCCAAATGGTTTGACCAAAATATTTTTTGTTCATCAAAACACCAGAAAACAATTGTTGGAAAGCTAGACAATGGAGGGAGAACATTTCTATTCTTGGATTTTATTCTTGTCTAAGTGTTTGTTATTTTAAAACCTTTATTTAACTAGGACAAAGTCTCATTGAGGTTAAGGATTCTCTTCTTCTATACAACAATTGGCATTGACAATAAAAAATAAATTACAGTCATAAAGACATTAAATATTTGTCAGTCATCAACATCCAGGACAATAAGAGGCAAAAAGGATCAGTTAGTTGAAACATCTATAGATGTACTGCTTCCAGGTTATTTAGCAAATGCCTGATTTGGTTTAATTCCTAATAATTGTGCTAGACCCTGGGGTCTTTACATTTTCACAATTGTACTGTTGTTCTGTAATGGTATTCAACACAGCTACGTGTTTAAAAACATACTCATTGGTCAGGAATTACATCAAGTCATCCGAGGAAACATCCTAACTCTTGCTTATGTACATTGTGTAAAAAACACAAAACAAAGGGTAAATCTGTACTTGGGAGAGGTGCTTTACGGACCCAGCTGCTGTATTCCATTGTCCTGTTATCAGTGGGTGCAGCTTTATTAAAGGTGCAGTCTACTGCTTTACCCGTCGACAATATGTCGTTCAGATAAAAACTTTACAAGATAAATTGTCCATTCTTATCTCAGCCCAGATAATATCTGCATGCAAGTGATGTAACTACATTAAATTATATTTACTTCTACAGGACCACATTCTTTCTGATGTCAAATTCTGGCTCTTCCTAGATTCCTACATCATTTATTATAAATTTGATTCTGTTACTATTCATTTTATATTTTCCTTGCTAATCTCATTGTTTCAGTCATTGAGCATTTGTGGCCATCTCTTTTTTCTTTTTGTTTTTTGTTTTTTTTTGCACCAACTTTCATCTCATGAAAATACTTATCCATTTCTTGGTAAATACAACCTCTCTGAAGCTGGTTTTACTATGAATTTGAAATGGAATATAATATTCATTATTATGTTTTAACTGGCATATAATCCAAATAAGAGCAATGGCTTGGGTGTGGCCTTTCACATTTTTCACAGCTCCAACAGTCTTGAGGACCTTAGATGATGTAATCTGAAACCTCACCACTAAATGCCACCAGAAATTACACTCTACCTATTTAAACTCATTTAAACCCACCAGGTTTTCACTGGGTACTCCAGCTTCCTCCCACAGTCCAAAAACATGCTGAGGTTAATTGGAGACTTGTCCGTAGGTGTGAGTGTGTGAGTGAATGGTGTGTGTGCCTCACGATGGGCTGGTGACCATCTGGGGTGTATCCCTGCCTCTCGCCGTAATGCACTGGGATAGGCTCCAGCAGACCCCTGTGACCCTAATGAGGAATATGCAGGTATAGGAGATGAGATAAACCCACCAGTAACTATGGTTACCAACGTCTATGTCTATCATTTACTACTCAAAAAGAAAAAATTGAAGGTTACTCATACAGTTTTTTTATAACAAAAGTTATACAGTTACAGTTTTTAATATAACAAAATCACACCCTCTTGGGAAGAGGTTACGTTCTTTAAATTATTATTAAAAAAATATTAAACAAAATTTATACTTGGGATGATTATTTTTGTTTATGGGTATATTTGTGCAAGTGGCAACTTTTAATTATAGTGACTAAACATACAAGGACAACATCCAGAGACGCTAGCTCACTTATGAAGGATGGAAAATGGACACGAGGGATCTATATTGATGTGTATTGAGACTATAATGATGTCAGTCAGTCAGTCAGTCATTTTCTATACCTGCTTGTTCCTCATTAGGGTCGCAGGGGTCTGCTGGAGCCACTATAACTGATGAATAGACATGTCCAAAATGAATGAATAAATAAATAGTTGCCAGTCATTAAAAGTGCAGAGTACAAAATGGAAAAAATAGGAAAAAAATTATATGCATGAAAAATTGGTCTTAAATGGGTTAACCCCTTAACATCTATTGTCAAGAATTCCCATCAAACCATTTCCATTCCCCCTGCAGCAGAGATAGCATATACATTCTTCCCCCAATGCTGGTTTGTTAAAGTGAGTTTCAAAAGAAGAAACATGGAGGTCCAGCTAAGGCTATTCCAACACAGGAGGTGATTCAGATGCTGTGGGTCACTGGTCAGTGGTTGAAAGTGAGCAGCAACACTGTAAATGACCAAAATGTAAAGGCCAGACTGTCTTCAAATGCTCAAAGTGCAAAGTTCATCTGAGCCTCAACAAGAACCACAACTGATGAATGAATTCCACCAGTAAGAACCAAAGGGTCCAATTCACTGGATGACTTTACAAAGAGAAAACAAAGAAGTGGACACAGACTGTTTGATTGACCCCTGTTCTAGTTGGTCTCTACTTATAGTATAGTAGTTAGTATATAGTTATAGTTACTAGTTATAGTATAGTAGTTAGTATATAGTTATAGTTACTAGTTATACTATAGTAGTTAGTATATAGTTATAGTGACTAGTTATAGTATAGTAGTTAGTATATAGTTATAGATACTAGTTATAGTATAGTAGTTAGTATATAGTTACTAGTTATAGTATAGTAGTTAGTATATAGTTATAGTTACTAGTTATAGTATAGTAGTTAGTATATAGTTGTAGATGCTAGTTATAGTATAGTAGTTAGTATATAGTTATAGTTACTAGTTATACTATAGTAGTTAGTATATAGTTATAGTTACTAGTTATAGTATAGTAGTTAGTATAGAGTTATAGTTACTAGTTATAGTATAGTAGTTACTATATAGGTATAGTTACTAGTTATACTATAGTAGTTAGTATATAGTTATAGATACTAGTTATAGTATAGTAGTTAGTATATAGTTATAGATACTAGTTATAGTATAGTAGTTAGTATATAGTTATAGTTACTAGTTATAGTATAGTAGTTAGTATATAGTTATAGATACTAGTTATAGTAGTTAGTATATAGTTATAGTTACTAGTTATAGTATAGTAGTTAGTATATAGTTACTAGTTATAGTATAGTAGTTAGTATATAGTTATAGTTACTAGTTATAGTATAGTAGTTAGTATATAGTTGTAGATACTAGTTATAGTATAGTAGTTAGTATATAGTTATAGTTACTAGTTATAGTTACTAGTTATACTATAGTAGTTAGTATATAGTTATAGTTACTAGTTATAGTATAGTAGTTAGTATAGAGTTATAGTTACTAGTTATAGTATAGTAGTTACTATATAGGTATAGTTACTAGTTATACTATAGTAGTTAGTATATAGTTATAGATACTAGTTATAGTATAGTAGTTAGTATATAGTTATAGTTACTAGTTATAGTATAGTAGTTAGTATATAGTTATAGTTACTAGTTATAGTATAGTAGTTAGTATATAGTTATAGATACTAGTTATAGTATAGTAGTTAGTATATAGTTATAGTTACTAGTTATACTATAGTAGTTAGTATATAGTTATAGTTACTAGTTATAGTATAGTAGTTAGTATAGAGTTATAGTTACTAGTTATAGTATAGTAGTTACTATATAGGTATAGTTACTAGTTATACTATAGTAGTTGGTATATAGTTATAGATACTAGTTATAGTATAGTAGTTAGTATATAGTTATAGATACTAGTTATAGTATAGTAGTTAATATATAGTTATAGATACTAGTTATAGTATAGTAGTTAGTATATAGTTATAGTTACTAGTTATAGTATAGTAGTTAGTATATAGTTATAGATACTAGTTATAGTATAGTAGTTAGTATATAGTTATAGTTACTAGTTATAGTATAGTAGTTAGTATATAGTTGTAGATACTAGTTATAGTATAGTAGTATATAGTTATAGATACTAGTTATAGTATAGTAGTTAGTATATAGTTATAGTTACTAGTTATAGTATAGTAGTTAGTATATAGTTATAGATACTAGTTATAGTATAGTAGTTAGTATATAGTTATAGTTACTAGTTATACTATAGTAGTTAGTATATAGTTATAGTTACTAGTTATAGTATAGTAGTTAGTATATAGTTATAGTTACTAGTTATAGTATAGTAGTTACTATATAGTTATAGTTACTAGTTATACTATAGTAGTTACTATATAGTTATAGTTACTAGTTATACTATAGTAGTTAGTATATAGTTATAGATACTAGTTATAGTATAGTAGTTAGTATATAGTTATAGATACTAGTTATAGTATAGTAGTTAGTATATAGTTATAGATACTAGTTATAGTATAGTAGTTAGTATATAGTTATAGATACTAGTTATAGTATAGTAGTTAGTATATAGTTATAGATACTAGTTATAGTATAGTAGTTAGTATATAGTTATAGATACTAGTTATAGTATAGTAGTTAGTATATAGTTATAGTTACTAGTTGTAGTATAGTAGTTAGTATATAGTTACTAGTTATAGTATAGTAGTTAGTATATAGTTATAGTTACTAGTTATAGTATAGTAGTTAGTATATAGTTGTAGATACTAGTTATAGTATAGTAGTATATAGTTATAGATACTAGTTATAGTATAGTAGTTAGTATATAGTTATAGTTACTAGTTATAGTATAGTAGTTAGTATATAGTTATAGATACTAGTTATAGTATAGTAGTTAGTATATAGTTATAGATACTAGTTATAGTATAGTAGTTAGTATATAGTTATAGTTACTAGTTATAGTATAGTAGTTAGTATATAGTTATAGATACTAGTTATAGTATAGTAGTTAGTATATAGTTATAGTTACTAGTTATAGTATAGTAGTTAGTATATAGTTATAGTTACTAGTTATACTACAGTAGTTAGTATATAGTTATAGTTACTTGGTATAGTATAGTAGTTAGTATATAGTTATAGATACTAGTTATAGTATAGTAGTTAGTATATAGTTATAGTTACTAGTTATACTATAGTAGTTAGTATATAGTTATAGTTACTAGTTATAGTATAGTAGTTAGTATATAGTTATAGATACTAGTTATAGTATAGTAGTTAGTATATAGTTATAGTTACTAGGTATAGTATAGTAGTTAGTATATAGTTATAGTTACTAGGTATAGTATAGTAGTTAGTATATAGTTAGTTACTAGTTATAGTATAGTAGTTAGTATATAGTTATAGTTACTAGTTATAGTATAGTAGTTAGTATATAGTTATAGTTACTAGTTATAGTATAGTAGTTAGTATATAGTTATAGTTACTAGTTATAGTATAGTAGTTACTATATAGTTATAGTTACTAGTTATACTATAGTAGTTAGTATATAGTTATAGTTACTAGTTATAGTATAGTAGTTAGTATATAGTTATAGATACTAGTTATAGTATAGTAGTTAGTATATAGTTATAGATACTAGTTATAGTATAGTAGTTAGTATATAGTTATAGTTACTAGTTATAGTATAGTAGTTAGTATATAGTTATAGTTACTAGTTATAGTATAGTAGTTAGTATATAGTTATAGATACTAGTTATAGTATAGTAGTTAGTATATAGTTATAGATACTAGTTATAGTATAGTAGTTAGTATATAGTTACTAGTTATAGTATAGTAGTTAGTATATAGTTACTAGTTATAGTATAGTAGTTAGTATATAGTTGTAGATACTAGTTATAGTATAGTAGTTAGTATATAGTTGTAGATACTAGTTATAGTATAGTAGTTAGTATATAGTTATAGTTACTAGTTATAGTATAGTAGTTAGTATATAGTTATAGTTACTAGTTATAGTATAGTAGTTAGTATATAGTTATAGTTACTAGTTATTGTATAGTAGTTAGTATATAGTTATAGATACTAGTTATAGTATAGTAGTTAGTATATAGTTATAGTTACTAGTTATAGTATAGTAGTTAGTATATAGTTATAGATACTAGTTATAGTATAGTAGTTAGTATATAGTTACTAGTTATAGTATAGTAGTTAGTATATAGTTATAGTTACTGGTTATAGTATAGTAGTTAGTATATAGTTGTAGATACTAGTTATAGTATAGTAGTATATAGTTATAGATACTAGTTATAGTATAGTAGTATATAGCTATAGATACTAGTTATAGTATAGTAGTTAGTATATAGTTACTAGTTATAGTATAGTAGTTAGTATATAGTTATAGTTACTAGTTATAGTATAGTAGTTAGTATATAGTTATAGTTACTAGTTATAGTATAGTAGTTAGTATATAGTTATAGTTACTAGTTATAGTATAGTAGTTAGTATATAGTTAGTTATAATATAGTAGTTAGTATATAGTTATAGATACTAGTTATAGTATAGTAGTTAGTATATAGTTATAGATACTAGTTATAGTATAGTAGTTAGTATATAGTTATAGTTACTAGTTATAGTATAGTAGTTAGTATATAGTTATAGTTACTAGTTATAGTATAGTAGTTAGTATATAGTTATAGTTACTAGTTATAGTATAGTAGTATATAGTTATAGATACTAGTTATAGTATAGTAGTATATAGTTATAGATACTAGTTATAGTATAGTAGTTAGTATGTAGTTACTAGTTATAGTATAGTAGTTAGTATATAGTTATAGTTACTAGTTATAGTATAGTAGTAGTAGTACTAGTAACTATAACTATATACTGTCGCTGTCTCTCTCCCTGTTTCTCTCTCTCTGTCTATCTCTCTCTAACTCGCTATATATCGGTCTGTCCGTCTATCGCTTTCTCTGTCTCTCTTTGTAGGCATGTAATTCATTTGTTTGTTACTAAGCGCATTAAATAAAGTGTTTAAAAATCTCACCTTTAATATCTTTCTTCGTAAATATCTGAACAAAGCTTCAGAAGAATAACAGTGTTTTATTTTTATTTTTTAAAAATAAAACACTAATTTTATTAATCTAAGAAATGGATGTGAATTTGAAGGAGCCTGCTTGTACAATTACTAAATTGATTTTCTTTCTTAAATTTGAGCATGCTGCTTTTAATCAGGTGCGCCCTGTAGTGATAGTGATAGTCATAAAAAAACGAAACCGTTCGGTTATAGTATAATAGCTAGTATATAGTTATAGTTACTACTTATATATGTAAATAATAGCATAAATAATTGTAAACAATTTTGCGGCTTCAATAATAAATTTACCATTGGTTACCATTAATGTCTATTGTCACTAATTTACATCAAACCTATTTCATGTGCTATAGACACATTAACAATCTCTACTTAATTTAGCATCAAATTGAAAGCAAAACACAAATAAAATGATCTTTTATACAAGTTTAAATATATTCAGGCATCAAGAGGTTAATATAGGATTTTAGAAATGGTTGGTAGTCCATCACTCTGTTGAATATGTGACCTCTGCTGACCCCTGTCTCTTTGCCTCCTTCCAGTCTACCTGTTCGTGGGGCTGATGATGATGTACCTGCTGCTTCGTACGTTCCACCGGATGGCCGACCTGCATGGCCTCACCACCTTCCTGCAGCTGCCACGCTGTGAGGAGTCCGACCTGGACGAGGACCGGGAGCCCATTGTTGAGAACCAGCATGACGACCAGAAGCAGCGATACCTGACAGAAAAGGCTGCCAGCAAGCCCCTGGAGCCCGGATCCCAGCCGTCCTACAACTCCATCAACAAAGGCTGAGCTGAGGGGAAGCAGGAGACAGAAAGAGAGAAAGAAAGAAGCTCTACCTCTGGCGGTACCTCCAACTACAACCAGTGATTAAACTCCCTACTGGTGGACTGAATCTGAACTCTCGTCTTTAGTTTTTTAGTTTTTTTTCTTCTCTAGTAAAACATCCAAAGGAGAGAGCGTATAAAAATAATAGAGAAATTGAGACGAGAGTTTAGAGATCCAGCCTTTTGAGAGGAGACCGCCAAACTATTTCAGGGTGGTTCCTTCACCGCTGTCTGCACATATGAGGACCATGGTAACTGTGGCAACCCGCCTGGGCTTAAAGGCACAGATACTCCTTTCCCCCCCCCCCCCCCCTATGAACACTGGTTTAACTGTGGTGTGTTCACAGCCTCAGGATAGCACAGAAAGGGCTCTGTCCTGAACCTTTTTAAAGTACATGGTTGATTGTTCCAGATCACTTTTTGACTTTGCACACGTCGCTTTTTTGTGCCACAGGTTCGGGTTGTAAATTCAAATACTAAAAACGTGCCCAAAAACAGTTTGTGGATACAAATAACATTTTGGCTGCCTTTTGGGCACTTTTATAATTCACACATGCACAAACAGACCGTTTAATCATATTTATAGCCTGGTTCGGCCTTTGCTTTACTTGTTTTGTGCGTAGCTTTAATGTGTCTTCACAAATATGAATGATCTCAACTGCGGTGAAACGAAGAGTAAACATGTTAAAAGCTTTAGGTCACTTCCTCAAATGACTTGCTGAGAATTTCAAACTGTGGTGACGTAAACTGGATATCCTGTCTTATTTGATCAGATTAGTTCTTAGCTTTCTGTCTCTGGGTCAGTTTTTGATGAGTTCTGGGGTTGTCCTCTGTTCCGATGCTGCCCCCTGCTGTCTACATGTACGTAGCACAGCATGTTACACCTCCAGAACAATAAAAAAAATAGGATTAAAGGGTTGGAATAGAAGGATAACAAAATGAAAATGATGGTAAATTAAAAATGTGTTTAATTGTGATTGATTATAGATGATTAATCTCATTGGAAAGCCAAATTGTCAAAAACGTCCTGTTAATTGTATGAAAACTTCAGATGCACTTTAATGTTCACATCTGGCCTTTTTTCTTTTACCATCAAAGATGTAGATGACTAAAACGTGTTAAATATATCATGATACTGTAAACTTTTGGTTTTGTGCATGATGGTGTGTATGTTTGTAGTAGTGTAGTATTATCAATTAAACACCTATTAAACATTGGATGTTGTCTTCATGTTGATCATCTCATCTCCAAAAGAAATGAAAAATACTTTAAGGTGAATTTCAACCTAGAATTAAGTGACAGAGCAATTTAATGTCTGACACCATAAATGTGAGACTAAGTGATTTTGTACTTGTATTGTGTGATGTGATAATTGGTGAAGCTTCATACAAGGATCACCAGGAACTCATCTTGGTTTTATTCTGGCCGGAAGGAGAATTTAACAATGATCTTCTAAATGATGGGTTCACTATAATTTATTTCTTGCAGGAATCTTTCCTCCTGCTCATACTGACCATTAAAGGATCATTTTAATACAATTACAATGTAAATGATGGGGGATAAAAAACAGTCCTTCTGTGCAAACCTATATTTAAAAGTTAAATCAGAGTAATTCAAAATGAGTTAAATCAAGGGAGTATCTTTCAACATGTCATTTTAGTACCAAAGTTTCTCTTTACTTCCACTACAGCTCAGAAAAAGAGTGAATTTAATGCTAAAAAGACAAATGTCAAATATCACTTGTATGTAAATATGTCAGATAGCATTTGACTGTTAAAGCCTCATATAAAAATACAACATAGAAAGCAGATTTGAAGGATCTTTTAATGAACAAGAGGAATAATTTGATAGGAAAATGATAAAATGGACACCTGACTGTTGCTTTAACACACCAGACTCATCATTAACCCATCCTTTAATTAACGTATCATGATTTATGTGCACAGTTTAATCCGATAACTTCTGGTAAATTCTGTGCATCCCAATGAAATAATTAATTGAAAAGTTTAATACTACATTCTGGCTTTGATGTTTTACAATTTATTACCATATCTTCAGTGTCTCTTTAATTATTTCCCTTTAACAGGAAATATTTTTTGTCTAAGACAACTAGTGTATTTGCTCTTATCTTTCCAGGCATCTTGAGCAGCACCAACAAGCAATGAATCTCGATTGAGCTAATCCTTAATTTAAAAAAAGAAGAAATCATGTTAAAACATAAATACAGCAAGATTTCATTTTCACTTTTTATTAAAAACAGCAGTATAGGTGAACAGCCCTGTGTAAAAAGTCTAAATACAATATCTGGGCATACTGCTCTCAATTTCAAAACATAGCAATTAAAATAATAAAGTAAATAAAGTAACTGCCATGGCGGTATACTAATATACCGTTAGTAAATTGTCAAGAATGATAGATTAAATTACTCATCTTGTTAACATAATATGCCATTTATAAATAGCGATTCAAGGACATCGGTAGAGAAGCAACTTTGATCCATAAACAGGATTTAAACGTACAAACAGGCATCACGTGCTTCACCAAACGAGTTATCTCAGCAATTCTTTTGTCACATTTGAACAGTGTTTAAATGCTGGGTCAACTTATAGAGCCGGTTAGGTAACAGTTAAACTACATTTACTAGACACTTAAACCATAGCACTTATGGATTGTTTAAAAGGGACAACCTGGCTAAAATCTACCTGTTATTTTACTATTATATAATAATAATAAATACAGAGTAAAACACAAACCACATGGTCACATGACTGACATTTAGAATGCATATTATTGACAAAAGTGCAACGATACAGATGTAAACCAGACAGAAACATGTGGACCCAACTAAAACAGACAGGAAATGATTAATAACTGTTCACCGTCTAGACTCCATCAGCCAACATGGCTGAGTCTGATACGGTAGCACGATGCTAAATGAAAACATTAGAGGTCATTGTGTAGCCGTGGTGACTTCACAATCAGACTGAGGAGGTTTGCGATCATATTACTGTAAAGGCTCTGTGAATAAAAGCATCTACTAAAAGACATTAAAAGCTCTTTGTGAACAGGACGGTGCCTGTAGTCATTACAGAACTCCCACATGTGACTGTGCTTCCTGAGCTACTGCTGCACTCAGAATCTGACGGAAACACTTGAGAGAAAAACAAATTCAAGTTTCAGTATCGGTCTTCAGAGAGGACACAGCTTCAGCTGTTAGAGGCATCAAGAAATGTGCTTTTTACTCTCCACAGAGCGATATTCAAGCAGTAACTGTCTTTACTGCGAATACAGGACACAATAATCTAACAGGACACTAAAGAAAAGTGAAGGGCACAAGATAAATGGAACCTTCAAGACTTGCTAAGACATGAAATATTATTCCACTTAAACTGAACTGAATACCGGTTCTTCAGGATTTCTTCTTCAAGCTAAACTACTTTATAGCATAAACAAATGTTTGACAATTAAAAAAAAAAAAACATTTTCTCATTGTTTGAAAGCCTGATGGGAGATTTAACCATCCGATTTCAGACCCTTGTTATAACTCATTGATAAATACGAGGTTAAAGGATTTCTTCACAGAAGATTTTAGTGTTTCAACCTTTCTCCTTTCGACACCAGTCAAATCACTTCCTCTTACAACTCACATTTTTTAATGTTCAGAACACTTTCAGCATCACTGAGCTTTGCTCCGCTGAACTGCTGCACACTCGGTGTGAACCAAGCATTACCCGAGGCTGTGATGCTTTTCATCTTTTTTGGACAACACTTTTGAAGGAAACGGTAGTAAAATATTCAACACTTTATCTTGCACTGATTCTCTGCTTAGCAGCTAAGAAGACATAGCCTCGTCCGGCTTACACATTGTTCTCAGAGCGACTCAACCTCCATTATGGTCATAAACACAAAAAAATCCTTCATGGTGCACAAAAACTTGTGAAAAGCATCACAGCAGCTCCTCATGCTGCCCAAATGTGGAGCATTTTCGGTCTTGGATGTCAATCATTTCTAGAACATTTCAACTACTTACTAAAGACCATAATACACTATTTTTGAGTAGTATGTGAATCAGTACATGAGTAAATCAGCCTTTGGAACCTGTAAAAAAAAAAATCTGCATTTCAGTTTCTTTCAAGTTGCTTCCTGTGTCAGTGGAGTTGTTGGTGTCTGATCAGGACTCCACCAGTATCTCCATCAGATGCTCCAGCTCCAGTCCTTCTCTCATGTGATTCTGATTGGAGAAGGGAGAGGACGGCGGGGCAGAGTTGGGCGAGAAAGACGACGGGCTGAAAGAAGCGAATGAAGGCAGACACTTTAGATTCTGGTTGAGGGAGAGGAGGTGCGAGGAGGAGGAGGACGGGGGAGAAAACGGCGGCAGGTATCGTAGGAGATCATCCCCGGCCTGGAATCCACCTCCACTGCCTCTCAGCCCAAGTATCCCCATGTCCCTCTCCAGTAGGGACGTGTCTATATCCTGGAACAGATCCTCCACTGTGAGATCACTGAGGTAGCCGGACCTCATCCCCTCCATCCTGCACTCCTCCTGCTGCTGCTCCCAGCCGCCACCATGACCTCTGACCCCCTGTTTCATCCACACCACACCTCCCTCAGACAACCCCGACAGGTTCTCCAAGGACCTGAGAGGTGTCCGTGGAGCCTGCGGGCTTCCGTCGATGGTGGAGTCCAGAGCGGTGAGGATGGACGAAACGGCAGCTGAAAGAGAGAAATCAGGATCGGTGGACATGGAGTCCCAGTCCTCATCTTCTACTGGTGTTGAGAAGCAGTTTGATAGAGACCTTCCTACGGCAGAGTTTGGTGAAGCCTGTTGAGACTGGCTGTCATCAGCTATGGATTCTGACTGGAAAACACTCTCCTGCTCCTCAGTTTGCGGCAGCAGCGGGGAAGGCTCCCGGTCCACCGAGGCATCCAGGTTGATCTGTCGCAGCGTGTTGGCGATCAGCACCGAGCGCCGCAGACTGGGCTCCGGCAGCTCCTGGCCACGCTGGTACTTACTCAGAGAAACCGAGAACACAAACTGACGCTGGTTCTCCCAAGCCAGGCTGGTCCGGTCCGACACCTCCACGTCCTCTGGTGGGAATTTACGCTTCTGGCCTTTCATGATCATCTTCACACTGCAAAAAGAAAGCAGGAACCTTTGAATAAACTTGTATCATGGTTAAGAAAGGAAAGTACAGCAAGACTCCCCCCCCCCCATTTCTCAATTTATTTATTCATTTATTTATTTGGGGTTTGTCTATTCATCAGTTTACAACACATCATTATAGTCTCAATACACATCAAACATGGCCAAAAGAGAAGCAGGAGAAGCCGAAGCCCCCCATTTTACACAGAAAAACAACAGTTTTAAAATATTCAAATTAAGAACAATTTTCAAAATAATTGGCAATTAACCCTATATTGGATAAAATATTGATTTTACATGGTAAAGCATGTTTTAAATGTTTTATTACTTCAAGTGACCTAAATATTCGATATATTTTATTACATATATATATATATAGAGAGAGAAAAAGTTATATAAAGAAAAAGTTGTAAATTTCCATGCTATGTAAGTGAATGGAACTCCATTAGGTTGTATACATTAGGAATTTTACATACTATATATTAGAAAAAAACTTTAACATTAAAATAAAAAAAATAGGCTTACTAAAGGCAGGATGCCCTTAGTAAAGGATTAAGGCATTTTACAAATTCAGAACTCAGATGAGACTTATGCACACATTTCACAGAAGGTACTTGTGTAAGTATATAAAAAAAGTATACTAAACAAACATGACACGCTTATATACAACTATTACTATTATTCTACAATTAACTGTATCTAAAAATTTTCTGCACAACTATAAATTCAAAAATACTCTCACAATGCAGCTGTTTTTCACATTGGACATTGGAAATGCAATCTGTTGTTGTATTTTATTATTTATATTATTATATTGTATTTTTGTCTTTAATGTATTGTATATACACTCACCGGCCACTTTATTAGGTACACCTGTCCAACTGCTCGTTAACACTTAATTTCTAATCAGCCAATCACATGGCAGCAACTCAGTGCATTTAGGCATGTAGACATGGTCAAGACAATCTCCTGCAGTTCAAACCGAGCATCAGTATGGGGAAGAAAGGTGATTTGAGTGACTTTGAATGTGGCATGGTTGTTGGTGCCAGAAGGGCTGGTCTGAGTATTTCAGAAACTGCTGATCTACTGGGATTTTCACGCACAACCATCTCTAGGGTTTACAGAGAATGGTCTGAAAAAGAAAAAATATCCAGTGAGCGGCAGTTCTGTGGGCGGAAATGCCTTGTTGATGCCAGAGGTCAGAGGAGAATGGCCAGACTGGTTGGAGCTGATAGAAAGGCAACAGTGACTCAAATAACCACCCGTTACAACCAAGGTTGGCAGAAGAGCATCTCTGAACGCACAGTACGTCGAACTGTGAGGCAGATGGGCTACAGCAGCAGAAGACCACGCCGGGTGCCACTCCTTTCAGCTAAGAACAGGAAACTGAGGCTACAATTTGCACAAGCTCATCGAAATTGGACAATAGAAGATTGGAAAAACGTTGCCTGGTCTGATGAGTCTCGATTTCTGCTGCGACATTCGGATGGTAGGGTCAGAATTTGGCGTCAACAACATGAAAGCATGGATCCATCCTGCCTTGTATCAACGGTTCAGGCTGGTGGTGGTGGTGTAATGGTGTGGGGAATATTTTCTTGGCACTCTTTGGGCCCCTTGGTACCAATTGAGCATCGTTGCAACGCCACAGCCTACCTGAGTATTGTTGCTGACCATGTCCATCCCTTTATGACCACAATATACCCAACTTCTGATGCTACTTTCAGCAGGATAATGTGCCATGTCATAAAGCTGGAATCATCTCAGACTGGTTTCTTGAACATGACAATGAGTTCACTGTACTCAAATGGCCTCCACAGTCACCAGATCTCAATCCAATAGAGCATCTTTGGGATGTGGTGGAATGGGAGATTCGCATCATGGATGTGCAGCCGACAAATCTGCACCAACTGTGTGATGCCATCATGTCAATATGGACCAAACTCTGAGGAATGCTTCCAGCACCTTGTTGAATCTATGCCACGAAGAATTGAGGCAGTTCTGAAGGCAAAAGGGGGTCCAACCCGTTACTAGCATGGTGTACCTAATAGTGGCCGGTGAGTGTATGCTTTTATTAATACTGAACATTGGCTGCCCCCAAGACCAGGGAATCAAATTTTGTTCAACATAAGTACATGTGCTGAATGACAATGAAGTCTCCTTGAAAATCCTTGAACATATTTATTAATTGAAAAAAATCACAATATATATTACTCTCATAATAAATCTGTAAAACGTTTACTTATTCCTTCTTCTTGTATTTAAGTATACAGATATAAAAGTAGAAAAAACAGACTAAAAGTACTTTACAAGCCCCCTTTTACAAATAAAAGTCCTGAATTCAAATGCTATGTAAGTTATAGTTAAAGTATATTAAAGTAGTATGTAGTGCCAATCTTAAATACCTTGAATACTACTTGGTAAATTAGTACCTGAGGGATCAGAAATAGTTTAGAAGCAATAATATTCTAATAGGAGACTTTAACTTTGATAAAAGACATTTTCCAGTCAGATATCTGTACTTTTACTTTTAAGTGTGGCTCTCATGTACTTCATACTACATTGACAGTGTTTAATACAATTTTACAAGATTGTAAAATCTTTCTTTCTGCATTTAGTTAATAAAATTAAATAAAAAGACAAATGTGGTATTTTCTCATTAAAATAAAGGTGCTTATTAGTGTTCAACCAGGTTCTTATAATTTAGAATGACCAAGAATAGCATAGAATGATGAAAAGTGATGTAGAATAAATTAGAATAACATAGAATAAGTTAGTATAATATGATGTAGAATACCAAAGAATAAGTTAAAATAATAAAGAATAAGTTAGTATAATAATTTAGTGAATACCATAGAATAAGTTAGAATAATACAGAATAAGTTAGTATAATAAGTTAGTGAATAGCGTACAATAAGTTAGAATAATACAGAATAAGTTAGTATAATAATTTAGTGAATAGCATAGAATAAGTAAGAATAATACAGAATACGTTAGTATAATATGATAGTGAATACGGTAGAGTAAGTTAAAATAATACATAATAAGTTAGTTTAATAAGTTAGTGAATAGCGTAGAATAAGTTAAAATAATACAGAATAAGTTAGTGTAATAAGTTAGTGAATACCGTAGAATAAGTTAGAATAATACAGAATAAGTTAGTATAATAAGTTAGTGAATACCGTAAGGTTAAAATAATACAGAATAAGTTAGTATAATAAGTTTGTGAATAGCGTAGAATAAGTTAGAATAATACAGAATAAGTTAGTATAATATGATAGTGAATACCGTAGACCAATGTGGGGGTTGCTGCATCTTTAGTTTCGTCGTGGAGGGAAACAGAAAGAGGCTGAAAAGAGGCCGAGAAACGCTGAGAAATAAACTAACACGATATAAACTAACGCAAAGAGGAATTTAAACTGAGTAAATTATGTCGAACAAATAGCAGAAAAAACATTTAAAGAGACGAAGCAACGAGAAATTAAACATACCCGCTGGTTCACTTCCGTCTGTCCTGGTGAGTTTAATCGTTTCGGTTTTATTTTTCGTCCTTTTTGACTCAAATAACTAAACTAAAGTTTCACGTTACTCATTCAGACACAGTTATTCGATATAACTTCATAAAAACTACCATTTCGGCTTAAAAAGGTGTTTACTCACAACTTATTTTCGACAACCAGTCTTCTCCCGCCCGTGATTTGAGATTTACGCCAAAAACTGAGTGGGGGCTGGAGGCCGCAGAGAGGATTCTGGGTAATGGAGTTTATACGTTACATACCTTCAGAGTCCAATTTAATGTTATAAAGTACAGTACAGTACTACAGTACTGTACTTAAGTGTAATTTTGTGGTACTTCAGTATTTCCATCTGATGCTACTTTATATTTCCACTTTACTACATTTCATAAGGAATATTGTACTTTCTACTCCAATACAATGAATTACCAGATTTATTTGCTTTCATAATCGTTGTAATATTTTACATAACATTAATTTACTTTTTAATAATCTAGTATTTATATTTTAATAAGTTGTTGCTCTTTTCTTTTTAAAATGTTCTATGCAATTTGTGTGAAAGGTGCCAAATATTACGATGCACTACTATATTACTACTATATAAATATGCATGCTAATAATCTATTTAAAATTGGCAACACCTTAAAATAAAAATAAAATAAAACATTAAAATGCTTTATTTAGTGATTAAAAACAAATAGTATAATCTACTACTAATAATATAACAGTCTGTGGACAAAGTACTCAGAGCCTTTACTTTAACAAAGTAGAAATATAGTCAATTAGAAGTAAAACTCTTAAATTGAAAATGATATTTAAGTAAAAGATCAGAATTTTATCAATAAAAGTAAAGTAATATTTAAAGTATTAAAAGTAAAAGTACTCATAGAGGCTATATTTCACTTTCACAAAATGTATAGTTATTATAAAAAGAAGAAGAGCGACAGTTTGACAGAATATAGGTAATAGAATATTAAAGTTTTTTTTTTTATTTTATTTTTAGAATATTAAAATCTGCACCTGAAAAGTAACTAAAGCCGTCAGATAAGTACAATAAGTAAAGTAATAAAGTACAATATTGTGTTATTATACTTTACAATAATTTACTTTATAGTAATATACTGGTACTATACCAGTTCATACAGTGAATAGACTTCCTCAGACCACTGGTGTTTCAGGCCTGTTTTTATGTAATTTGCATAGCACTGATTCCTAAATGATTACATCACCAGGCAGAAGAGACTCAATATGCAGCCACATATTCAGAGAAAGACAAAATACTGCAGTCTAAAAATACTCTTTGACAAGTAAAAATCCTGAATTCAAAGTGTTACTTCAGTAAAAGTGCATAAGTATTATCAGCAAAATCTATGTAAAGCATAAAAAGTAAAAGTATTTGTTATGCAGTTTATTTTATATTATTATAGTTTGATTTTATCACTAAGAATCACAAGTAAGAGCATTACAGTTTATTACTGTGCAGCCAATTATAGATACTTTGGGTAAATTACTAGTAATACTGAAGTACTACATCATAATATATAAATACTGCATCATAATGTGGGTGTATTATGTGTATATTAGGAATAATACACTTTATGTATATAGCACATTTGTACACATGGTGCATAACATTATTTTAAAGAAAAGAAAGCTGATTTTATGAAACTAGTAATTATAGTTGTCAAATAAATGTAGTGGAGTAAAACGTTCAATATTTCCTTCTGAATTGTGGTGGAGCGAAGTTTAAAGAAACATAAAATGGAAATAAGCAAAGTACAGGTACCTCAAAGTTGTATTTTAGTGCAGCACTTAAATGTAAATGTACTTAGTCCACCAATCTTAGTGTGTGTGTGTCTCTATAAAAAGCTGTGAATCTGATTCTAAAACGTATTTCATTCACGATTTCGGTCCGACATCAACAGAACAAAAACTCGTGAGACTTCTCACGTCCACGTCCACAGGAAAAATTATAAAAAATAAAAAGTCTGATTTCAGCGACATTTACCTGAATGATGAGCAGCAGCTGTCAAGATAAAAATGGGTTTCTACTGTCGATAAATCCACAAAATGTCAAAGGTCACGGTTTTAATTTAAATTTCACTCCTCGACTATTCACTACTACATGGAGAGATAGTCAGAAACAGCCAACCACAGACTCCACTTTGAAAAACAGCTTTAGCTCCTCCTCGGCCTCTTTATTGGACGACTGAGGAAAAACATGAAGGTACTGCAGTACAAAACAACTTCCTGTCGTCTCTTTCAAAATAAAAGTACATATCAAGTCAATCTTTATCACGTGTATTGTGTAATCACAATAAATTGTGTTTCCCATTAGTTGCTTCAATGAAAAAAAAAAATATATATATATATATATATATATATAAATCTTGAATTGTACTATAATCTTTAGATATTTACATAATTCATAATAATGTATATAATAACGAACACAGAATAGGTATGTGTAATCTATTTATATTTTCTCCAATAATTCCATGTGCAATTATCTACTCACCTACCTCATACCATGTGACCTTAACAATAACCATGTAGTAAGGTGTGTATAGGCATTTACTTTTATTTTTGTTGTTATCTATTTTTTCTCTTGGTATTTAGGGTGTTTTCATTTATTTACATATTTCTCTTGTTTGTGTGTGTCTATAGTTTTATAACAGTCTTTATGTGAAGTGTTGGAATTTCAATTTCCCTGAGGATCCTCCCAAAGGATCAATAAGGTCCTATCTAATCTAATCTAAATGTAGTTAAATTGGTTGAATAAAAGAAAAAATTAAAAAATTAAAACATATTTTAATTACTGAATCATTGAATCATCGCTAGAATATTTTCTTAATGAATCAATTTGTTGTTTGGTCCCTAAAATATCCCAGAGAATAATGAAAAATATTAATCAGTTTTCCACAATCAAAGGTAAAGTGAAGTCCAAATGAATTATTTCGTCCACAACCCAAATTTCTTTAGTTTTAGAAGTAGAACTAAATAGAAAATTCTACATAGAAGTAGTAGAAAAATCATATTTAAGGAGATAGTATATCGCAGAATATTATTAATTTAGTTAACATAGATTTTTTATTTTATATTATATTATTATATTTATTTAATTTAATAACATTAATTAATTCATTATTTGTTGCAGCTCTATCATAAACTATTACATAATGCAGTATAATAAATATAATGATTGCTTTTATACATAACAACAACAACATAACATTTTAATTGAATTAGCATATTTGTTTAATTAATAGCTACATTGTGAAGTGTTTATACCTGTTCTTAGAACAATCATGTAATAAATGGATCATCTGTAGGTAGTAGTTCAGATTCCTTTGACTTGTTTAATTACTTAAAGTCCTTTTTGTGCCATTTTCATTGTCATGGTAAAATCTAAGACATTGATTAGAGGAACAACTGAATTGCTATAAATTAACACATTTTTGTGTAAATGGTAACAATTGTTCAAAGATGCAGCAAAACTCGATATGAATCTATCCTTAATAAAATGAATCTATTTTATTTTGAAGACATCAGGTGGTTTTAAAAGTATTATAAGGATCTTTTATTTTGAAGGCAGAAGTTTACCGTTTCCGGTATGCTTCTCTGTTAATTTGACGCATTTCTGTGAGCGGGTGTTGCACAACAGCGACTCATGCCACTCATCTGACCGACTGGTTGTCCTCTAGACTCGAGGGTCAAACTCATCATGTGAGTTCAATTTACATAAAAAAAATCTTTAAAAAGAAAAATAATTTACAATTCTAAATATGCTGCGACTCAGTCCCAATGCCCCCTGCTGGAGTGAAACCAAAAAACACATTATTTCTAAACCTACATCCAATTACGTTGATTTATACCCACATTGTGATCTGTCCTGTTTCTTGTTTCGTTTTACTGTTGTTTCGTTTACTATTAGTTGCAGTTCTGCGTTCATTCTGACATCAGTGTACTTTTAAAATAAGTACCATGTTCAATTTAAGTAGAAGTGAGGGTCATAGCCTGAGAATTTACTATTATATCTTATATATATATCTTATATATATATAGAAACATGTGATAAAGAAAATGTGGGCTGCTTAGTTTTACAGTTAGCAAAGGATGTTAACTGATATTTTAAGAAAAATGTAATCTGACGTCTTCTTTTATTCACTTGTTCATTTAGATTACTTCAGTTTACACTTTCAACAAGAGAATTCATGCAAGATATACATGTGATCTGAAAAAAGAGAGATAATCTATCTATATATATATAGCTATGTTGGAAAATGATTGCATAGTATTACAGCATTTTATTATTGCAATTGTTACTTCAGTCTGTCAACAAATAGCCTGCAGCCATGCTCATACACAAAACACAAGAGAGTTTTTGTACAATAAACTCTTTTATTTTCAGGGTGTATTAAAAAATTTGACATATCAAAGGATGTTGATGTTAACAGAAATTATACATGTTTGGCACTTTAAATGTCTCCTTTGTGCAGCTGAATTTAAATTGAAATTAGAATCACATAATGTAAAATAAAGGCTGCTCCATTCTGGTTCTATGGGAAAAGCATTATTCCTAATTCCTTCATTCATCTGTAATTCTCAGCATCAATAAATGTTTCCTCCTCAGTGTGTTTGAGTTGAAGTAAAAGAAGGTAAACCAGACCCGGTGGATTCATCAAGATTATTTGTATTCTCCCCACAGTCCCACTGTCTTGCCGTCCCACTCAGTGGTGGACAGACATTTGACGAAAAAATGTCCCAGGTCGTGTTTAGATATGGCTCTTCCCTTCACCATGCTGTCTGCCACCTGGTATTTCTCTGTCAGGGGAAGATCACCTGTAGAAACAAGCAGCAAATTCAATAAAATAACAGTTAAAGATCACAAATCACAACATGGTGACAACATGGTGGTGTAAAACATGGTGGAAATAAAGAAAACAACGTTGGATCTTTCCTATAATGTTTAAAGATGCTAAAACTGTAAATTCACATCATGAAATACCTTTAACCCTAAAACAGGAAGGAATGGAAAATAAATTGCAAAAAATAATTCTTCTTTTCGTATCATCTCATTATTCTTATCACTTCACTCATCTCTTTTGGCCATAGTTTAATGGTGAATTTTAGACAAAGGAGATGAATCTAAAATGTCTCAATTATTGTGGATATGATTTTCTTCTCTGTTATTTTACATTCTAATATAAAAATATTATCACCTCTTAATAATTCATTTGAGACTGTCTCATCTCATTTTGTTTCCTTCTTTTTTAATTAAAACTTAACAAGATTTTAATGTAGGTAGGTGCAACCTGGAGTCCATTATTCATAAAGAAGTTTGATCAGCATTGGTTTTAACTCTACCAATAGTTTAGAGAGATTTCTTTTGAACTCTTGTCTGGATTTCAGCTTCTTCTTGTTACTGACCACCGATGTGAGGCGGCATCACGGCCACGTAGTCCAGACCACATGTCTTCAGCGCCGTGTACATCCTGTCGTGGTCCTCGGTCACAGCGACCATGCGAGGAGGAATCTTAGCCCGATCCCACAGCAGGAAAGCTGGGAGGAAGGAGGAAATATGTGAAATAAAACACAAACTTGAACCACTTCCTGCATATTATAGTTATTTTATTACAGTACTTGACATGCAGCCTATCACTTTTCGGATCCCACGAGCCTTCATGGCTTCAATGATGTTTTTGGTGCCTTCAGACATCACAGTGGTTGGAGCTGAAAACACAAATCACAGCTGATCAGACTTGAAAAAAAAAAATCATTTTCACAATTATTTTGGTCAATATTGAAATCAGGAATATTATGTTACACAATGCAATTTTTCAGCATGAGTGACTGTGCTTTTGTTTAAGATGTTAAACAGATTTGTTGTGTTGTCGTGTAGAGATCATCTGATAGACAATCTTGCATGTTTATCTTATTTGTCCTCATTAACCCATTTAAGCCTAAGAGATGCAAAGTCTATGACTGTCATTTTATACTTGGACCCATTTAAGCTCAGATTTTTTTTTCAAAGATTTCATGTATATAATTATAATAGTTGAGCCACTAACAATCATGGCATGTATCTATTTTTTCCATTTTTAACTCTTTTCTTTGCAGAAAATCGCATTTTAATGGCTGTTATAGTTGCTGCTTGCACAAATCTACCCATGAACAAAAACCTATTTATCCCATGTAAAAAAAAAATGGGAAAAATTATTTTTGGTGGATTATTCTAGAGACCTGAATGATTAAATAGATATATGCATGTCAGCGTTTGTCTTGGCCAGGTTCTCAGGTAGGAAGTTAAAGACTTTATATAAAAGGACTTAAAGGCTCATAGGCTTCAATGGGTTAAATTATAGCAGATACTTTAGTAAAATCAACAAAAAGAAAAACACATTACTTCTCTGGATTTCAGATTACAGAGGAAACCATAACATTAATGTGTTCGTTGTACATGAAAATATAAAATGCATCAGTAAAAGTGAACTCTTGTATTACTAAAGCGTTTGATCAAGTCTCTGGTGTTTTTTGTGCTAATTCTTATTTGTATCTTTATTGTTTAACCTGCCCTGGCTAGTTTAAATGTATGCTGCCTGTCTGGTTTGTGGGCATGACCCAATAACATTCATTCAACATATGATGTCTCCCTGCGTGTCTCGGTTGAAAATGTGGAGCCTCACCCAGATCGTTCCTGGTGCCGAGGATGATGATGACGGCATCCTGGCCCTCCATCGTCTTCTTCACATCCTCTTTGTTCAGGACGTCTCCCACCACCACCCTGGAGGCCTTGTGGTCCGCAGGCAGCAGAGCCGGGTTTCTCACCAGCACCGTCACACTGTACCCTACAGGGAAGGAAACGGGAATAAGACAGATCTACTGCATGTCCTTCATCATCAACATCATCATCATATCTTGACAACATCAATTTAATTTCAAACAGTCTTGACCACTTCTCTGCCTTCATCTTCACCTTAAAAACCTCTGTTTCATTTTCGATCACAAACTCAAGTTTGATAAACAAGTAAATTCTGTAGTAAAAACCAGCTTCTTCCAACTCCGTACCTCACGAATGGACTTCTGTAATTCATTATACCCTGATATCAATCAGTCATCCCTCACTCATCTACAAATAGTACAGAATGCTGCAACCAGACTTCTAACAGGAACCAGGAAATAAGATCACATCGGCCCCATCCTAGCCTCTCTACACTGGTTACTGGTGAACTTCAGAATTCAATTCAAAACGACTTCTCTTCACCTACAAATCCCCCGATCATAGGTGTCCAATCAAATAGTTAATATAGGTTATCAGCATATTCTTGTATGAGTCTCTAGATATCTGTGATGATTTAACATGTTTTGCTGCAGCATTTTAATAATTAGGCGCTAACAACAATATAACATTATTTCTGCATCAGCAGATTTTCACCAGCACTATTATGAGTGGAGAGGCAATTATCTAATATAATAACATATAATAATAATAATAATAATACGTAGATACATATATATGATCTTTAAAATTGGCCCTTTGAGGGAAACCAGAACACTGATGTGGCCCGCGAACAAACTGAGATTAACTCCTCCAATGTAGAAACACTTTAATGAACTGTAAGTTGTTTTTAAATGTGCTCTATAAATAAATTTGATTTGATATTTTATGATATTAAGTAATTGCTCTTAAAACTTTAGTATCTATCCCATAATGGCTTTGACCAGTTCAGATCCCACCTCGCCTGTACAGACCAGATAATGTTCAGTTTTCTAGTATCAGCTGGTTTATCAGCTACCGTTACAGCAGTGACTCAGCAAAATGCTGAAACTTAACGTCTAACATGACTCAACACTTTTTACCTGGGCACAAGGAAATGAGAATGCTGATGAATCAAATAAATCACAAGACATTAAGTAATGTGTTTGTGTGAATGTGCCAGTAGGAGTTAATGGTTTTTGAAAAGTTTTATTTTTTTAATTAAAAAATTTGAGCTTTGATCCTAAATTTAAGTCCAATTTAAATGTTAATTCATCAATACAGAATAGTAGAATCAGTGAATAGGGTATCAGACACTTTAAAATCTAAATTTATATGACGAAAGGAGAAAGTTCTGTAGATTAGATTAGATTCAACTTTATTGTCATTGTATATGTCACAAGTAGAAAGCAATGAAATGCAGATGGAATCTAACCAGAAGTGCTTCAGTAGTAATTTAAATAGCTATGGTATGTTATATAAAGGTGATATATATGTATATTATATAATATACACAGACTATATAAGTATTTACAAATGCAATTGTGATGGGTGAATAAGTTCTAAAAGTTAAATCATATTTCATTTATCTACAACCTTCTACAATTTCAACTAAAATCGGTGAGTTGATGACATAAAAACAATAATTATGATCAATGATATGGATACATGTTCATATATTGTCCGCTGGAGGACGATTAACACATATTAAGAGAAAAAATACACATTTTATGACTAAATTCTGGAATATATGACATGTAGTTGAGCCAAATGACATAAAGTGTCTACATTAATGTCCTTTAATATCTGAGATCTAACTTTATATAGAGCTTGTCTGTGTCAAAGTCTAAACTTTGCTATCATTTAATTGTGAATTTATATTGTTTCCGTCATTAATCAGCTGTAAGGTCATTATTAACCAGCACTACCGAATAGACCTCTAATGTACATGACAAGGATCTATTTAACCTGAGCTGATAACTGATCTATAACCAATAAATACACCATGGATCAACTCTAACAGAAACTTCTAGAGAACAAACACACGCTTTCTTCTTTCTGTGAGTCAAACTGCGTTTGAATAAAACAGAGATGTCACTTCTTCTAATCTTATTGATTTGTTATAAACTGTTTTCTCATTGATTACCTGCAGCCACCGCTTGCGGCAGGGTCGCCAGTCCGGTCATTCCCGTGGCTCCAAATATCGCGACGTTTTTGATGGAGTCCGACATGATGAGAGATGAGAGAGTCTCGTGCAGAGGAAACAGCTGATCGTTGTCGTTGCGGCTTGTCTGAAGTAGCAGAGGACGCGTTTCCTCGGATTATAAATCACATTCACATGTGAAGAAACGCCTCTTTGCGGCTGTAGGTGACAGGAAGAGAACTGATGCTCCGCCCCTTCCAACACGCACGCACACGCACGCACACACACACACACCATGGATGTATTATAAACCTGGATAGGGTACCGTGTCTCCCAGTGGTCACTGGTGGTACTGCAACAAAAATCCCATAGACATCAATAGTAAAAGAGAAGCTGATAAAACTGTTGACAGGACACCCCCTGCTATTACCCTGTTAATTACTGATCTTTGTATTCCATATTTTTAATTTATGGACTTTTTATCCATCAAAACCTTTCTAATAGACATGTATCTATCTTGTATATATGGTGCATATATCTTATATTGTATATTAATGTATATATATATATATATATATATATATATATATATATATATATATATATATATATATATATATATATATATATATATATATATATATATATATATATATATATATATATATATATATATATATATATATATAGTCTGTGTGCAATCCTTTCTTTTCTTGCGTGTCACTTGTTCTGTCTCTACTGCTGTTTTTAATGCAATTTGGGACAAATAAAGGATTATTTTCATTGAAATGGAAGTTGCTATATTATACAGCTATATTATACATCCATGATACACACATGCATGCGCATTTAACAGAGCTATACTGCTTAGATGTTCTTTTTTTTTACATCATTTTGTCACTATAATAGAAAGCCTAAATACTTTCTCTTCTCGTCAGCCCACGTACCCTATTTAGGACACACACATGATGTTTGTCAATTTATTTCACTACAAAAGTCTTGAAAAAATAAATAAATTATAAATTAGTAGTTTGTGTGTGAACTACTTCTCTCGTCGTTCAAGACATACGCCACCAACATGGTTCTTCAGCTGGTGGTGGAGAAAGGAATACATAATTATATATATATAGATATATATATATATCTATCTCAAATAGGCACTTAAGCTCAAGGTAGCAATTAAAAAATGAATAATAGAAGTATAACACGTCTCTAAATGAGGCAAAATGAAGAACAAGACGCCAACAGGCATCATTTCTTTAGGCCTTTCACTGAGGCCACATCTGCTGCTGACACAGCAGGTAAGTCAGGAGAACATGACATAGTTTACCAGAGGTTAACAAAGATCAGAGGAACAACACCTCAACCCCAAAAGAGGATCTGTGGTTTCAGTATCAACCTCTGAAATCAAAAACCCACAGGATCTAACTTGCCTGAACATTAGGGGTGTGACGAGACACTCAGCTCACGAGACGAGACGAGACCCGAGATTGGGTTCACGAGATCGAGATGAGATGAGATTTTAAGAAAACTAAATTACAAATTATATGAATGCCTGGACAACGGACTTTTATTTAACTGAGTTGCACATGGATTTTATAACTCTGTAAGCGTTAACTTTTAATGAACTTATTCCTTTTAATGAACTTCTTCCTCTACAAATTGAAACTAAAATAAAATGTTATAAAAGTTGAAATATATAGAAAAAAATTATACATTTGTCCTTTTTTCAAGTGCAAACAATATGTGCAAAACAAAAAGTTCTTCTCTGTCAGCAGGTGCAGTTGTTGATGTGAGTACTGAGCTGTGGTAGTGCT